>JBBPJQ010000430.1:0-24863 GCA_038088795.1 Boletus rex-veris
CCCTGAGCTTTCTCCCTATCGCCGACCGGTCTTTTTATAACCATTTACACATTTACACATTACAGAAGAGATTTTGCGTGCATGCCTGCGATGAACGAACTCGATGTACGCCAACGACGGGCTCGTATTGCCACCATGCGACTTACAGAGGTCGCGATCGCGGTACGGTCGCGGGAACACGTCATGCTTGGCTAAAGCCCGCTATCGCTACAAGTACGTCTCTGGACAGGCGGTACCGAACGCGAAAAAAAGGGATCGAGTTGCATCGCACGGGCGTGGCTCACTTACGCGCTTGCGTCTTGCCTTGATTGGGGCGTCGAGAGACTCTTGCAAGTACCACAGTATCGATGCGTACGACGAATGGCGCAAATCGAGCAGTTCAAGGGCATGCCATTCCATGCACAGCAAGACGTCTGCTAAAAACAGGCTAGTGGATGGCTGCGGGAGGCTAATCTGACAGGACGGGATGGCCATGATGACGCGCGCCCATCGATCCCGAGTTTATTGGTGCATCATCTGCCAGCAAAATGTAAGCCATCGTTGGATGTCTGCCACCGACGGGATATGATGACCCTGTGAAGTAATATGGCTTGCCTAGCTGGCATTTCCCGGCAGCTCCTCGGGAGTGGTTTGTGATTGCCCGATAGCGGGACGTCTTCTCACGACGCCGACACTCAGTCGAGTTTAATGCGCGCGCGCGCTCCACCGGGAGTGACCAAGCGGGGGTAAGTAGAGTTTGGCGGAAGGAATATCTGATAATTCTATTCTTCTCTTGAGTGTGTAATAATAGGCTGCGCGCAGGTGAAGTCACATCTGCATATTGGATCTTTCCGCTTAGCGTTAGATGAAAGGAGCGTGCGTCAAGTTGAAGGAGATTTTGAAGGGCCCCCATATCGAGATGCCGTATGGGGTGCATCATCATACACAGATTTAAAGTGCTTGATATATCTCTCTTACGGTACCAGGGACGATCCCTTCTCGATCTCGAAAGTCAAGTTTCAGGTACTCTCCCACCTAGCCGGACAGGGAGTCTAGCCAATTATGCGTCTCCGCCAGATCTCACCTTGAATTTTTTTTTCCTCCTTCTTTGACGGCATGGCTCAGTGTGCGCGTGTGAGTGAGCGGACGCATGTTATGCGTTGCTTTTCTGCTGGGCATCGAAAGTGCCGAGATCTTGTCCATCTCAGCCTTCGCATCTTCGTACGGAGAACTTGTCCAATTGGAGGCTTCTCAAGTTCCCCCCCCGGCCAATCCACTCCATTGACATCTCCAGCGCCATCGTCGAACCGAATCAGAACCGTCCCTGTCCTCCCATCGCCCTTCCCCAGATCTCTCTGCGCTTCGCCCGGTGTCCGCTATCGCTCCCGTCTGCTCCGTATTCACGATGCTTACCGGAATGATATGGGCGTGGACTCCATCCCGGCCTTACTATACTCTCTCAGAGGTAATGATTTAGTAACAGCTCCTTTCATTAAGGTACGTTGCTAAGACATGCTATGGCAGGCGACGCCCGTCCTATTACAACACTTTCGTATATAACCTTCCCTCCGAGTCTCGCTCTCTCGCAGTTCAGTCCTGTGCCCTTCTCTCATCGTCACCTCCTCCAATGCAGTACAACCATTATTCACCCTCTGCTCATCAGGTTCATCCCGCAACCCATCCGTCCCAGTCTCCCGACGAGTACACCTCGTCCTATACAGATCCGTCTCACCACCCCAACACCATGTCATACGCCGCTGTCACCCCGGCCACGCACTTGCCCACCGGATCCATCGGTGCGTCACTCTGTGTCATTCCTTTTCATTTCCCTTATACCTTGTCTCTCCGCAGCCCACCAAAATGTCCCTCCCCAGTACCCCTACTCATCCTATGCCACACAGCAGAGCTCTCCAGATGAGCATCGCACGTATTATGCGACCTCATCTCAGGGTTCTGCCATGGAGCACTACACCTCCCCTAGCTCCCCGACCAGCTCATACGCGACGCCCAACCCCTCTGGTCACCTAAGTCCGCAGCCATCGCGGCACCACGCCCATCTCTCCCACCAACAGCAGCAGCAGTTTATCCCTACTCCTTCGCAGGCGTACCAAGTCTATTCGTCTACCGGATCCACTGCCTCTTCAGGGCGTTCTCGGTCGACCGTTGAGCCCTATTATCACATGTCACCAAATCCGCAGCATGTCGTGCACGCGCCCCCCGCGTCAACGACACATGGCACAGGCGGCGGAAACAACACTGCACACGGATCTCATCACGCACACGCTCACACTCACACTGGCACGATCGTCGTTGCCACTGGCGAACGCTACCCATGCGACCTCTGCGATCGCTCCTTTACACGCTTGCACGACCGCCGACGACACTATGAGACCGTGCACGCTACATCACCAGTACTGCACAAGTGCCGGTTCTGTCGGAAAGACTTTAGTCGTGCTGATTCACTCAAACGCCACGTTGACAATGGATGTGATGAGATGCCTCGATAGAGTTCTTTCTTTCTTTCTTTCCTTCTTCTTAGGTCACTGTCCCTTATCTATCGGTGCTTGGGCAAACGTGGAATTCGAGGCTAGATTCCAGCTCGGAGGTTGTCTTTGGAATGTGGCGTCTGGACTCGAGTAGAACCCCCCCCTTCTTCCAACTCGGACATAATATGCGTTCGTAAATCATTGTTATTCGTCTCCTCACTTACCCGTGTGAGGGAAAAGGGAAGGAGGAGAAGGCTTGGGTTCGGGACAGCTTGAGCCTCCAATGATGATGATGTTGTCGCTGTCGCATGGACCCGCTCTCGATTCTTTTTGCATGTACCCCCTTCCCCTCGTGGATCCACGCCCACGCATACAAGTATATTTAGTTCAGGTATATAAATAAAACGCGTTCGCTTCAAGTCCGCTATCTGGTCCGTTTGAATTGGTTCCGCTTTTCCTTGCGGGCAAGGGGTACGCCAACGTTGCCCCTGGCCAGATTAAAAAAATACACGTGTTCACTGAGCATCCGCGGAAACAGCCAGAACACGACGCATGTCGATATCGTCTTGCGCCCCTTTCCATACGGCCAGGTACTGTATGCCGGAAGGATCATCGTTGAGCGCTTACAAGGTGAACCTTTTCATTTTACTGAAGAGGTACGATCAACGTGGGCTCTCTTTTGTTTGTTCTTCTATTCTGTTCAGACCCTTGGACTTGGGCACAGTCTTGATCTTTTTTGGACTCATGGGGTTTCACTTCCATCTCTATGCTCGTTGAGCCGTGCCGCAGTGCCAGTGTGCGCTTCGTAAGAGCGATTTCTGACAAATGTCCGGCCGGGTCCGATTCGGACCCTTGCGCGATATGGACAATGACCATCATGTCATACGTTGGCATGGATCATGCCATATCACGTCCACATGTGCTTTCTTTAGCCTACCTCGAAAGTTGCCGTGCGTCATGTGCACGATCTCGTACGAAACACGTCATATGTGCTGTACTAACGTGACCGCCCTTACATGTACACTTTTAACGTACGCATTGTACAAATCACGCAAGCAAGAACAAGAAGCAGAAGAAGAAGACGAGACCCTTAGAATCACACGGTGAGGCTAACTAGACGCTAAATGTACTAGCTACTTGTTACATCGCCTTGCACACGACGCCAAGGGTGCTGATGGCCACGTCACGTGATCAATCGATAGATGGATTCAAAAAATTTGGTGCCGAACAACGTGATGCCATCTAAGCACATGTACGGCTACGATTGTCAAAAAGCAGCCGGAAAATAGAGCGAGGCGAGTATCGAAATGTAAGAGGCGGGGAGAAAGCATTATTGTTTTGTTGTAGTTCGTGTCTCAGATTCATCACACCAGCCTCGCTTGCGCCCGGGTGGCCGAACAAATCCAGTGACTGACTGAGTGACAAGTTGGGCTGTGTCAGTGATTGTGTAGAGGTTCCGACGTGCAACGTCGCGTATCGGCAGGAACTCGTTTTAACGTGCCGGTGTCGTCGATATAGATGCACCTCATTTTTGCTCTTCTTTGAACGTCGGATCGGAACAAGATGACCGCGACGATGGCTTAGAGGGAGAATGGAATGCTGAAGAGCCAATCCCTGGTGGCGCGCGCGCTCTATTTATGACATGACCGTCCTCGTCTCGCGGAACGCGGTCTGAGGGTTCATGGAATGGTATTTGTCTCGCGCTAGCACGGAGAGAAAGGGAGAGGTCGCGATGGACCTGTTATTTTCGGTAGCAGCATTTGGCACACAGGGTACACCGCCGCTGTCGTCCCCTCGGCGTCCGAATCTCCAAATGCGAGAGCAGGTCGATGATAGCGCCACCCCCCAGAATCGCGTTCTCCATTGTTTGATGAAAGAAAAGAGGACGTATACGCCGATATGTGCATGAAGCATCTCAATAAGGATAACGGAACAAAAAGAAAAAAAAGCAACAGTACCATGGTGCCGACAAGTCACAAGTAAGACACTGCCAGCGAGGTCAACCGCACTTTCAACGCAATTGCCTTCACTTCCCCTCTGTTCCTTCCCGGTTTGTCCGACCCACATTGCTGTCTGCATACAATTGGCGAGCGTCCCGACCACTCTCCATCGTTCTGGTCTCGAGTTACTCGTTTGGCCACAGATACATTTCTGTGGCTTGGCGTTCTCCTCCAATCACATCCGCATTAGGACCTGGTGGAGGCGAGGAACCCCCAAAAGCGGTGGCGGCGATTGACCACCGGCACATTGACAGCAGCGTGATGAAGGTATATGGGCGTATGGGAAGTGGGAAGAAGACATGCCTTAAGGGCAACAGGATGGAATCCTCACCACAACGACGCTGTTGCGCCCCGCACCACAGATAAACACTGTCTGCCAATCCGTGTCAGGTGCGTGATCCTGACACGTGTACCCCCTTTAGTCAGATTGGCACCAACCATCCACACAGGTTTGGTTTGATTTGCTATCCCTCTTGGCTGATTGGAATGTCCTCGGAATGCGGAAGAAGGGTAATCATTTTTTCATCCTTGGAGAAGGATTATGCTTGGCGGATCTGCCAAATACTCGTTGCGCTGATAACACCATTAGGAAAGTGATGAAGGTGATCCCTGCGTTTCCCATTTGCCTTCAAAAAGAGTTATCTGCCACAAATGGAACCTTTTGGGACCTTGCTCGTGACAGGGGGACGTGACCAGTGACCGCAAAGGATGATCCTTTTTGCCATTCTAGCGGAGGCAGTGCTGCCGCAGTTTAAGCCTGGCATAAACGCGTGAACGATACGAGTATGGAACCGGCGGACCACGAAAGTAATGCATCATGTTCGGTTATGTTTTCCAGTTTCTTTTGTTTTTGAAATTCTTTTCAGAGTTCACGCCGGACGTAACCGCCATACTCACTATGGTTAGGCAGCACTCGGCTCGGAATCGGACCGGCAATACGCTGAGTAGAACCATGTTGCATGATACACCTCATCCGGCAAATCGTCCTATCAAGAATAAGATTATACCAATACACCGGGATGCGACAAAGTTCGAGACCATACAGTGTATTGAATTACTCTTCGTCTTCAGAACCCTCCTCACTTGGAGCACCTTCGTTCCCTTGGTCGGCAAGACCCTCGATTTCTACAGCTCCATTATCGTTGCCGGTCTCTTTATCCTCGCTTTCGTTCGACTGCGTTTTCTTCAATTTGGCGATAACTTTGTCAGCTCTATTGAATATCCCTCCCGTTGGAGCACCGCACGCCAGGCACTTTGGGTTCTTTGCGTAGCGCTTGATGGCACAAGATGAGCAATAATAGTGGCCACATCGAGTGACCACCGGGTCTGTGTATGGTTTTCGACAAACGAGGCAAGCAAAAGGAACGTCCTCTTCCGAGTCCGAATCAGACACATCTTCCACCAGTCTTTTGGGGTTCTCTGCTAATTTATCAAGTTGCCATCCCGCAAGGTCTAAGAAAGCCGGGTTCAGTCACATGAAAACACGTGTCCCAACGAACCGAGGGTACTCACAAGTACCACGATCATGCAAAAATTTACAGGTATCTCCAAAGCCGCAGTAGCCGGTCTCTAAGTGTAGACATGTGTCAGTGCCATGATCCGCGGCAATAGTAAGCACAGTAACTTACCTTTGTAATCCTTGCACACATCGGGTTGGTAATCGATGATGGTGACCGTTCGAATCGTGCCCATGGAACTCTGAGGACCGATCCGCATTGCCTTAGGTACCTCCTTGTCTTTTTTCAGATGACTTCGGTAGGCTTTCTGACCCTTGTATACTCCGTCCGGAGCTTCCTCTTCGATTTCCCCACGCTCCTCGCGCTCTTTTCGACGTCGCTTGGCGAGGACCTCTTCAATCTCATCGCCGGCAATAATGTCGAGCACGGCGTTGATATGAGAACCCGCGGTGGTCCATTTGACATCTGGCCCTTCTCGAGTGGATTCGTCGTCGTCGGCATCGTTCTCAGCACGTTGAGCAGCCGTCCGTTTCGTCCCCGCGCCTAGCAAATTCGCAGCCGCTTTGCGCTTGGGAAGGACGACTTCAGACGTGGTGTATGTACGCGAGGACGCGGAGGCGCTGGTAGAGGACGTAGCGGGCGGTTCAGGTGATCCCGATCGACGTCGAGTCGTCGTCGGGCGTGATTTTCCTTTCTTGAAGAAGGGAACTTTGACTTCGTCTATGGTCGACATCGTGGTGAGAAAGCAACGAGTAGTTGGTTCGCCAACGAAACCTCCAAAATGTTTGCGACGAACCGTTCGCTTAGTCATCACGTTATGTACTTATTAATCATCAAATTTGTCATCATCGGCCCCTGACACGAGGCCCGCGTGCAATGTCCAACAACCTCCATAAGTATGTACTCTACAAGTTGGAGGGAACAAGCGGTTTACGACATGAGCCGACCTTAGAGCGTCTTTCACATCAGTCGGATTATGGATTTTTGGCCATTCATTCTCCTCGCAATGCAGTGTGGACACAGCACATAACCCAAGGGACCAAGGGAAGGGATAGCCCATCAAATACGAACCGCATAGCCAAGGTCTGACAACAAATGAAGTTTTTTTATTTATCCCGACGGCCCGACCTGGCGGGGGGAGAGAAAAGGTTGAAAACGGGTCGCACGATTTCTTTATCAAGACTGTTACGGTACCTTCCAATGCCGTGTGCCGTCGGAGTATCCAAACTTGTTACACCGAAGGATCTCCGGAACAGGGGTGATCGCGCGGCTATCCACATCCTTCCAAAGTGGACGAACGATGATCTCGAGAGACGTCAACCTACCGTCGGTTTTACATTAAGCAGCTCCGGTCCATGTGCTTCGGGCCCTCCGTCGTGATCCGATCTCTTGCTTCTTTTTCTTGGAAGTGACGAGGACGACGGAAAATATACACGTCTCTGTATCAATATTTTATCAATCAGTCGCGTCAAACGTCCCGGTACAGGCGCAAGGTATATGGGGTTGGCGGATGATATGAAGCTTGCTCCGAGATCCGCCATGGAAAAAGACCTAACCCGTAGGCGAGATTAACCTTGATAGAGGTTGAAGAGTTACGGGTATTTCAGAAAGAGTCTTTTCTTGGCTCCTCTGCCTGGCCCTCAGTCGATGCTGTAATGAGGCGTTTAATGTGAGATAAAAGTGATACGGGACTCAGGCCCACCTCCCTGATCATGGAAATAAAGTCCCGTTCTTAATCCATCCGATCATCGGATGCTAAAGAAACCCGCTGTTGGTGAGCTAATAGTCTAGTCACGATATCACCGGTCCGAAGAAGCGTCTATAGTACGTACGCTGTGGAGATAGAGCCTAGATAGCTACAGATGAAACATTGTGTCGGTTTGGAAATGCGGGATTTTGGAACACGTTTACATACCATCATACCATGGACACGTAAGGAAGATTAACGGTCGTCGTTACCGTCCACATCGAAGGACGTATGGTCTGAGTGAACCGGCGGGCCGACTGGAGTGATGTACGTTTACTCAGGGAAGTGAGAGACATAATACCCGCAGAGATCGGCAGGAAAGTCGACTCCATTCATGTAAAATATTATGCTGCACCAATGTACTTCATTTGCGTTGATGTGGTGCACAAAAGCTCCGCTCTCATGAGAACTTCTGACAGATAGACGAGCCAGTCAGCAGAGCAGAATGATCGCAAATTTACGATCCGGGTGATGCACGCGCGACACTAGACCCACACAGCTATCACATCGGGGCGGAAAGAAATGAAGAAGGCACTAGTTTACATACCTTCAACCTGAGGTTGGGCACAGGTGTTCCATTTCAGGGCAACTTACTCAGAGATTGCATCCCATCCGGGCATGGCTCAGGTAACGTGCCAGCCCAAAGGCGCGTGCCCGTCTTGATCGCCGTCGTCTCGACGGAACTCGAAGCTCGCAGAAACATCATGTTGTAGCCCGAACCAGCGACTGATAACTTGTTCGTCCAGACTCAGAAACCCGGAGCTTAGAATGCCATGTGACAGAGTCACGTGATGACTTTCCCGTTTTGTGGTTGCCAACACCGACAAGTACTAAACGTTCAACCAACCCAGCAACGAGTTCCAATGCCTCGTGAACGAGGCCGTTACATGCGATCCCATAACGGTGAGGAATATGAGGAAGAACTGGAACAAATTCGGTTTGTTCGTTTTTGTTCAATTTATGACGGACCTCACCTTATTCCTAGGCGATACGAGGATTTTACCACTATTGGTATGTCCGCGGTCACGGTGCATCTCGTGGTTTCGTTCGTTCATGGAATGTTCTAGACTGGATACAAGATTCGATAATAGAGAGGAACAGGAGGATTCGAGACGCTGAAAAGTCCCGCACTGCCTACCGCGGCCCCAATGGTGAAATCACACCTGCTTGGGTGTGGGCGCAATGTTGGAAGCTGGTGATTGCCGGTGAATCTTGGTTCGTGATGACCTTGGTCGGTTCGTCTCGTGTTCTCCTGTAGCAATGGACCTTGGTTGAAAGCGTTGTACCTTGGCTAGGAATACTCATCGGTGTCAACGCTGCGCTCATTTCCATCGTGACCGAGTGGCTTTCTGACATCAAGAACGGGTATTGTACCGATGGATGGTGGCTGAATCAACAATTTTGCTGTTGGGAAGTTGAGACGGATGACGAGTTTTGCCCAGCTTGGCACCCTTGGAGTTCTGTTACTCTCGGAAGATGGATGGGTTATGTCTCATTCGCAGTACGCTCTATAGTTCCGGTTCGCATTGGAAGATTCATCAGCTTTACAGGCCATCTTCGCGCTCGTGGCAGCTCATCTAGTTCGCACCATGGCACAATATGCTGCAGGTTCTGGAATCTCGGAAATTAAGTGCATCCTTGCCGGCTTCATTATGAAGGGCTTCCTCGGGTTTGGAACGTTCTGTATCAAGAGTCTTACTCTAGTATGTTTCTAGGCGCGTGCATTTTGGTGGGTGCTAATCAGGTACAGCCCTTGGTCATCGCCTCCGGCTTGTCTGTTGGCAAAGAAGGACCGTCTGTGCACGTTGCTTGCTGTATTGGATCCCTGGTTGCCGGATGGTCCCGCCGCTTCTCTCGAAGTTCAAGTTCGTGACAACTCATTTTTGCTCTTATTAGTCGTGTTTCACGTCTGCTTCAGGTAAAATGAGAGAGGTCATTACGGCTGCATCCGCCGCCGGTGTCGCCGTAGCTTTCGGTTCGCCAATCGGAGGCGTGTTGTTTTCAATCGAGGTGACTTCTTGACTGTCCATATCCTCGGTAAAATCTTATTGGATGTTTACGATAGGAAATGAGCCACATATTCAGCATCAAGACGATGTGGCAGAGTTTTGTCTGTGCGTTGGTCGCTACCTTCACACTTTCCGTCCGTGCATATTCTCACGCTTCGTGATGCATCCTCATGTATCCACTATAGGTCATGAATCCCTTCCGCACTGGAAAGCTCGTTCTTTTCCAAGTAACGTATAACCGTAGCTGGCACCTCTTTGAGATCATCTTTTTCATAATCCTTGGCATTTTCGGTGTTAGTGAAAATTTGCTTTGAATTTCTTTTGGGTAAATTTATTTTCGACAGGGACTCTATGGTGCATTCATGGTCAAGTTTAATATGCAAGTTGCAGCATTCCGCCGGAAGCACTTGGCAAACCATGCGGTAGCAGAGGCTGTTGTGCTTGTCATTTTGACCGCCATCGTCGGATATCCAAACCGATTCTTACGCATTGACATGACTGAAATGATGTCTATTTTGTTCCGTGAATGCGAAGGTGGAGGTGATTATGATAACCTGTGCCAGTGAGTACCCTTCTAGTTCCAGACTGACATCGAATTAAACTTTGGCCAAGGCTCTCTGCACAATGGCACATGGTTAACTCTTTGCTTCTAGCCACTTTTATACGGATGGGGTTAGTCGTTATTTCGTATGGTTCTAGGGTTCCTGCTGGGATCTTTGTACCATCTATGGCCATTGGAGCTACTTTTGGTCGCATGGTTGGTATTATTGTTAAATCTATATACAGGTAAGATGATTTCGTCTTTCCAACCATGCCACAAACTTCTGAGTTTCCATAAGAACATATCCCCAATCTGGGATATTCGCCGCTTGCGACCCGAACATCCCATGCATCACCCCCGGCACATATGCATTTCTCGGTGCTGCGGCCGCCTTGAGCGGTGTTATGCGGATAACTGTCACTGTTGTTGTAGTGATGTTTGAGCTCACTGGCGCTCTGACCTACATTTTACCAACTATGGTCAGTCGCGACTTATCGAATTATCACTCCTCCGCGTTCACCGCTCTTTCGTCATAGATGGTTATTCTAGTCACGAAAGCTGTCGGCGACTTCATTGGAACGCGCGGCATAGCTGACGAGAGTATTCGGTTTAATGGATACCCCATACTGGATCAATACAATCGATCGTCAAACGTGGCAGGTGAGTTAACTAAGCTCACGATGCTGTGTGGACCCTTGATCTATCTGACGTGAATCAGTCTCCGAGGTGATGAAGAAAGACTTGACAGTCCTTTATGCTTCAGGGATGTGTGTCAATGATGTCGGTAAGGAGTTCAAGCGGACGAGTAGTCTTTTGAATTAACATGTGGCTCTAATAGAGGACGTACTCGCTTCGACAGATGTAAAAGGCTTTCCAATTGTGGCTTCTAAGTTATCAAAGGCCCTTTCTGGTTATATTGGCAGGACTGAGCTGCGCTATGTACTAGGTTTGTATATATATATTTGCACACTCACTTGATCTCTGGAACTCATCGTGTTTCAGAGAAGGCTCAACACATGGGCGATGTGTCACCGGAAACACCATGCTCATTCAGCAGACAAGCATCTGATCAGGAAGACTTTGTCTTGTCAGGGGTGACGTCAGGGTCGGCTCTAGGAGCCGAAGAGGATGTTGCAGTTGAATTGCTAGAGACTACGGCGTCAAACGATGTTCTTAAATTGTGGCCATGGGTGAACCAGGTACGAATACCTCTTGATATCTGCATTACTGTTTCATTGATGAAGGCCACTTGAGACGCCTCTCACCGTGTCTCCACGGCTACCCCTCGAGATCGTTATGCAACTTTTCAAGCGTATGGGGTGAGTCGTTTCTATTGTATGCGCTGCACACGTTCAATACAACTCTGGTAAAGCCCCCGCGTCATCCTCGTCGAGGAGCTAGGCTCTTTGAGAGGGTTAGTCACTGTGAAGGACGTGCTGAGGTTCAATCTGACAGAAAAGTCCGAGAGCGATCAGCAACACCGGGACAATGGTGAATTCGAAGCTGCCTTGGAAGTGACGTGGAATTGGGCTGTAGGGATGTTGGACGACTTTGTGGAGTGGTGTAGAGGTATCGTCCGACGCTGAATAACCACTTGTATTGACCAATCGCATTTTGGCGGTTCCACCTATTCGAGCGCTCAAAGCACCCGTGTTGATGATTTTTTGGGATCTTCCTCAGTTTCTAGTCACGGTCGTCATTGCTCCAATTGAGCGCGCATCTAACCGTTCATCATATTCTCGGTAACGTCGTAGGAACCATATATACTGTAAGCAGTCTGGACCGCCCGCCGCTTAGACCGTTACGCCAAAAGGCAGTGATACTGAACGCTTATGGTGGTTCAGTATCCCGGGCGGTATATATGCTAGTTATAGGTACCTAGGTAAGCTTGTAGGCTTACACCCTCTCACTGTATCAGACCAGTTTTCCCCATCCCGAGCTGCACCTAATCGCTATTAGGCTCGAAGGTTGGCGTGGGAACCTGTCTGGATTGGGAGGGCAATATCGGCTTGCAACTTGCCATAGTCTGGACCGCCCGCCGCTTAGACCGCTAAGCCAAAAGGCAGTGATACTGAACGCTTATGGTTCAGTATCCTGGGCGGTATATATGCTAGTCATAGGTACCTAGGTAAGCTTGTAGGCTTACATATATGTGTTTTTTTCGTACTCATTCTCAGTGGGTCGCTTCCGATCTTCTCGAAAAGTGAGAATCCAGAACGGGCAAATTGGGGGTTGTCTAGCAATACATCGTCCGGCATGCTAAGGATGATCGCAGTTAACCCTCCCTTGAAGCTATCGACGAAGCCACAATAAATGAGTTCGACATTGACTCGCAGTGCTTCACAGATCTGTCCCCGACAGTGACCGTACTATCAGCGCCTCCTCTTCGTTCGTACACGGGACTCGTTTTCGTTATTGTAGTCACTAAGCTCCGATAACAGAAGTCTCCGAGGTTCGGTGGCCGGTTGGGTTGGCTCAGAGATTGCGACCGTGCGCACAGTGGCAGTATGCATTTAGACGAAGATAGGTGCCTCAAGCAATGTTCGAAAGATAAGACGGGAAATGAAACTACGTACAACAGTCAGTGTAAACGTCCCCATGTAAACTAATTCCACCATCCACAGGTAGCCGGGTGGTCGCAGCGCCGTGTGTCCGAATCGGGTACACACACGTTGGACACACTTCCGGCTGGACACCACATCTGTGCTCGACTCGAGAACATGCTCATAGGTGACCACTTAGTCGCTTGAACCATATAGGTAGTAGGCCAACCACTAGCCGACTATCGGTTGATCCATAGTGGGTCAAGTTCATCTTGTTTCATCTCATTCTGTTCATCGCAATTTGCAAAAGTGTATTCCTGTCTTGCATTGATAGAAATTCGCCGCGAGGACACACACACAGGTATTTGAGTAAACCGAAATACCACGCAGTTTGCTCCAAATCATACTCCGACACCGTTTCGTTCCTCCTATTTTTGGGGGCGGCGCGGCGAAAACGTACCTGTCATCGTGCACGTATGAGAGTGACAGAGTCAGTCACTAAAATTTAGGAGTCACATCCAATGCATAAGTAGCACACTACACACAAGGTGTTGCCAATGCTTGTCATACTTTGGCGAAGATGTCGTGATGACGGCGTTGCTCTTATCTGCAGATTGATATGTGGTGTTCTGGTCGCTTCGCACACGAACATTGTTCGCGGACATTTTTCTGGCTTCGGAGGGGGTGCGGATCGTCAATTTATTCCTCAACGTGTCGTTGTACCCCTGACAAATGGGCTATCGGTTGTCTAGCTGAGGTGTGATCACGATCGGGTGCGTGGTCCCCGAAAGCCTCTTTCTCCTCAACGTGCCGTACATTCTCCACTTTGGTTTGATGCCTACTAGCCAATCGCTAGTTTGAGGTAGCAAGCCCCCACATGGCTGGCTCACTAGTATGAACGGTCAGTATGAGCACTTGGACAGAGAAGTGACCTAGAACTTGAATAAACGCCTCGGTGCCTCTATTTGTGAAATTCCTTATTCAATCTAACTCGTTCTCCTAAGTTCCTTCAAGTTGTTAGTCACAAACGGGTCAAACATGCGTTCTCAGGCTGAACCTTCACCAATTGATGACCCGGATGGGTTTCCATATAGATCTCTGCTTCTAGTCGTTTCCAAAAGGACAATTAGTCGAGATCGTGGTGATATCTACTATGTGACATCGAAAGTGGTATGACCTCTTTTGCTCCCTTCTGCCACTGTAGCCTGAGGATTAGTCCACGTAGTCATGCCAATTCGCCAGGGAGGTATTCTGCTTGTGGAAGCGTTTGCACCCCAAATCACACGCGGCTATGTTGCGCGCAGGTTAGGTTCCTTCTCCGATCTCGTTACAATGCCCGTACAAGCCACGTCATGACAGCAAGGGTCTCTGTACATAGAAGTTCCTCAACACATGTCGAATAGCGGAGCAATAGCGGCGGGCTTCCAATTAAGGATGTCTCCAGCTCAGTGACCAACGCGCCAAACGTTTTGCGTGAACGTGTTGGCGATGACAGTTTCTTATCGTTATGATGTTACGGTGGCTTGCGCGTAAGGATCTCGTACGCTTTGCTGGATAAAATATCAACCCAGTCTCCTACCAGTAGTTGCACCGAGGATGTAACATTGCTCCCACCCGGATAACTCACAATTTTCTTGTTCCATTCAGCAGATCTCAGGGAGCGCACACATTTGGGGGTACTGAAGACGAGATACAGATCCCGCGCACTCTGGAATTCTGATGAGGCAACAAGAGAATTGTGGGTTCGCAACGCCCGTGAGACCATGCCCCTGGAATTCGGCATGATTATCCCGACATGCTATTTCTTTTACGAAGCTGTCTCAACGAGGATAGCTGGGTTTGCACATTCGTCGCATGTGGGTGAGGCCATGCTCCCGGAGCTTGGCGCGATTGGCCTCCAACATGTTGCCCATTCCGCGAAATGATCATGTACTCAATGAGATCGATATCCGTCATAGTTCATCAGCGCGCTCACGGAGGTCGAAACCAAAGTAAGTGGGCCGGCATCGTCCAGTACCCCGTTAACTTCACACACGCGAATTCGGCGCAAACTGGATTATGATTGGTGATTCTGCGTCGAATGTTCTACTCCATCGGTCGTTTTCATTCAATCGACTTTACCCCTATGACGGGATCACATCGCCAAAATTCACGGACAGCGGAACCCCATTCAACTTTAGCAGAAATAGATGAAGAAATATAAGAATATACTCTCGAAATGGTTTGAGTGAGGAGTTGTGGCCAGCATCGTAGATGATCGATGAGGCCTGATGGGTGCGTGACGAAATCTTTCCTTGATCATATCTGACTAAATAAGTCGTTTATATTCTAGAAATCGACAGTGGATACATCACATCGGCGTACCACAATTTCAGTTGAGGGTAGTCACACTTCATCTGTAAATGTACGGTTGAGGTCGCAGAAATGTCATTTTCGTGCCCTTTTCCATCCACTACCGCCCTCCCTCCCGTTGACTACACGTTTTCTGCTACTACCCGCTTTTCCGCCATCCTCACCCACATTGTCTCTCCTCGTGTTGTCTTTCTCATCTCCAAATTCGGTTCTGCTAGTAACACTGAGTTCAGCAAGCATCATCCTTATCCTTCGTCTGACGTCCCTCAGGATTCGTTTCTCGCCCAGCCTTGCAATCACGGCGTGGCGTTTACGCTCGGTTAGTGTCTCCGGAAGGGAAAGCAGGCGTTCGTCGTCCTGATGAAGACATGTAAGTGGACTAGAGCTGTAGTTATAATGAAGTAAGAGAGGACCTCGACACTTCCACCGATATATATCCCTTCGCATTGGTTGAGTACCTCATCCAATATTTCCAACACTTGCTTGCTATCCTTAGCATCACCTTTTTTTAAATGTCCTTTCGGAAGCTTTCCTTTTGAGCGTGCGCTCTTGAAATCACCCTCGGGCATAATAATGAGACGAATCAGTGAGATGAGCGCAGGAGGCAAGATCGCAGACAAGGTAGACCCGGGCCCGGGCAGACTGAGCACAAAAGTACTAGAAATCAGATGAACAAGTTAGTATCCCTTATACTGAAGTGAAACCAGCACACAAAGAATGCTGAGGCCGTTGACAAGCAAGAAGAAAGGAGATAATAAGACATACTCGTCCTCACCCTCGCCAAGCCACCACTCGATGCGTGTATGCACATCCTTCATTTTCGAACTGAAGTTGCTCCTTTGGACCACGTGAACAACCAAGTCTGCTCGAACCTCCACAACGTCGGACGGGTTGCCTAACCGCAAGATGGTCTCTACATTCGTGTCGCAATCTTTCATTTCCACATCTTCAAGCCTATCGGGTGTAGAATCACGTAAAGGAGAGTGTATTGGGACTAGATCAACGTGTCCGTATCGCCTCAGAAGATCCGAGTTTGGTGGGTCGCCATATGTATTGAACTATGATAATGAATATGCATTTTTTGCCGTGGGATCATCAACGGCGTCAATGACAAAACGATCGAATGAGCGAACGCAGAGGGGAATGGGGGCGAGGGGGAACACACTTACAATCTGCTCGCCTTGCTTTACCTTCTTTGTAGTTACCATTCGCAGTACAAACGGTTCGTAAAACAGCTTTGCCTAGAAACCATTCGTATGTGTCAGCTGACCTGTCAATTTGCGAGGAGAGCTTCCAAGTTACGATTGTCGCAGAGAGCAAATGAAATAAAAATAAAAAAGCAGACACAAGACGAAAGAACTGGGCTTACGTTCTCACTGCCCCATCTTGCATTCAAAAGGTCTGCCATCGGCACCATAGCCACATCCGAAGGGTCATCTTCGTCACCCTCCGAATCCGAATTGAGCTCTTCGTTGGTGTCATCGAGTAAAGGGGAGGGAGAATGAGTATCGTCAACATGTGTGGAGGATTCAGTGGAGGTATTCGGATGGGGATCTTCGACTTCACTCGCACCGCTCTCTTCTGCCACACCATCGCGGTCTTTGTCCTCCTCGATTTCGTCGTCATCTTTCCAACGGTGGACTGTGAAGCTGCGTGATAGAATGCGACTCCCAGCACGATGATACGCATCAAGGGTATACCACTTCCCATGATGGGAAGGCGGAAACAGGTTGGGGGCTGTCTAGGGGCAAAAGTCGATACGAGGAGTAGAACTCAGAATATGGACTAACTTTGATGGCAGGAAGAAGCTGCTCAGAATATGCGCGCTCAGCATCTTCGCGGCCAATCTTATCTACCTATCATGCAGCAATGAGAAAAATCGGAAACGTCATAATATCAATTCAGACCAACGCATCAAGTAGGATTGACCAACATACTACGGATGTCCCTCGGAGCTCCTCGAGCTCCTCTAAACTCCAGAACATCGGGGTATCGAATGTTGTCGGGAGAGTGCGCATATATGGTCCCCATTTCGTCTGTATGTTGTCCTGGCTCTGACTGTCTCTATCCACGACATCCCATTCGTGTGTCCACGCATCCTCCCACATCATACACAAGATTAACCCAACCCAACCTTTGTGCAATCTGTGTGCACGCCACGCGTCAAAGCCAAAGAGAGCAGGAAGAGGTGAGGTTCGCGTTGAAAGCGTGATTGCGCGCGGAAGAGTGAAGAGGGTATACCCTTCCTGTCAGATTCATGGATTCATGCAGTATTCGAACACTGGTTAGCCCAAAATGACAGTGGATAGTGATCATCAGCATCGTCAATGTGCACACACCGGAATATCACACAACGCAATAGCTCCGCGTCCACTTCTCGGGAAGTCTGCGATACCCGTCACTTTCGTATCAATGGAACCTCCACTTGACTGGAACCATTGCACGAACGCAGCGATATTCGCGTCGTCCATCGTAGCCAACGTCGTGGGTTGTGCTATTATCTACCAAACAGATGTCAATAATACTTACTACCTCGTCCAGATGGTACCGTAGAGTCTTGTAGACGACCCATTGAGTGTCATAAAAAGCGGCTACCCTGCAATTCTATCGTCACAGTTAGTCAAGTGTCTTTTTGAAAGCTTGTACGAACTTCACCATTCCGCCAATTTCCAAGTCGACGTCAGCAACATTTCGCCTTGTTACTGAAACGGCCCACCAACCAAATTTCGAACGATCTCGAACGTTGCCAAACCGTCAAGGGCAGTCCAAAACATGGTGGACCTCCCATCCCGCAAACATGTATTTCTAGAACATTACAGATGAACTATCGAGTCTTATGAAATGGGAGCATCGTGGTCGTCTCCCATCACCATAGCTTCACAGCGGAGTCCTCTCTACTCCATCTTCCGATCAGCTCTCAAACACCATCAATGTTTCTCTACTACGACCCCGTTTCCGAGTTTGATCGTCTCTTCGAAGACGCTTTCGCAGCTCCGTTCCCCCCATGCGTCTGCGCTCCCCCGGCACAGGCTAGGCATTCAGCATCGCAGCACCGTGACATCTACTATCCAAGGTAATTCACTTTTCTGCGTGTCATACACACCTGTTTAATCCACTTTTTCTCTAGATTGGATCTGTTCGAGTCCAATGATAGCAACACCGTGATGGCAATGTTTGAGCACCCTGGCTTGACATCCGATGGTGTCACTATTGATGTCCACCAGAATCGTCTGACGGTTTCTGGTGAGCCAGCCGCTCCGGACTCTGAGAAGAATTAGGTTAATCGCTCTGGGAATACCCGGACGTTGTAGCGTCCATTTGGGACCAAGGTAAGCTCTTTTTTCTCCCTTCGAGTGCTATGCTGATGCAGTACATTTTCCCGAAGATGGAAAGGCCATGATAGAGAATGGTATCTTGACGATCACGTTCCCCATGACTTCCTCCACCAAACTGGCCAAGCGCATTGCCATTCAGTAGACAGTTCGTTAGAACCGGGAACTGTCGACAATAACGGGGCCAAACTCTGCCATGCCGAAGTTTTTGAAGTCCTTCGGTGGCAGCAGAGAGATCCATCTTCCGTCCTTAATCTCTAAGCCTCTACTACCGAAGTATCTTTCGCTTTCAAAGCTCCGATCATCATTTGCCGGTACCCAGTTGCCTAGGCCATCGCAATATTCCTTCACGTGCGAATTCAAGGGTTCGTCCCACTTGGGAAGTGCCGCTAAGACAGCGCCGTTTTTGCTCCAATTTCATGTGCAAGTCTTGTGCCCACAGCATTGCGCCGTCGACATCTGTATCAAGTTCGCTCATTACGATCTTTATAATGTTGTGGCTGTCGTCTCCACGGAATTGCTCAACATAGGATAAGATGTCCTTTAGTCAAGTAAGTTCCGTGCGCAATGTTATTTAATCACGGAATATCACTAACGTTTCCGATACAAATCATGTCGATAGGTGCCAAAGACATCTCTATTAACTTCATCAGGGATGTCAAGAGCCAGTTCTAATAGAGCAAACGGAGCTTTCGCCCCAATTGTCTCGCGTCGGATCTCGAGATGACCCTTGATCTCACGAATGCGATGCCCACTTCTGTCGATGTCCTGCTCCACCACAACTTCGAGATACTCAACAAAAGTCGCGATGAACCGCTTTTGGGATTGCTTGCTCGTATCCCGTATCGTGCGTTCCCAGAATCCGTAGTTGAATAGACGTCATTTCACACGTTCCAAAGGGAACCAGTAAGGGACTTACTGACGCGCCACCTCACCGCCAATCGAACGCGGCTTATGCGGGTTTCGAAGCGCGTCCATTATAGCGTCCTTTTGCTTTCGGACCTCGGATGGCTTGTACATATCCGAATACCCATCGACGAGAAAAGGTAAGGTGCAGTAGATCGCAACAGGATCTAGCGTGCTCTAATCAAACGTCTCAGAAACCATCGGTTGATAAGCTTTAGTCGCTTACCTTTCTTCGCTTTTGGATAAGCCAAACACCCAGGGAGATCTACCCAACGAGGTAAATATGAACTGCAGCGTAGGAGGGCGAGATATGTTACTAAAATCGCAGCAATCAAAAGCATGTGTTGTGCTTTCTGGTCAAAAGCACCGAAGCTCGCGATCCAAGCAGCAGACTCCTCTTTCACCACAGCATAGTGCGGGTTGATACGACGAGGCCATGGCCATCTGACAAGTACGTCCGGGATGAAGATCCTAGTGGGGCTATATTCATTTCTTTCTTTCTTTCTCAGTGGCAGACTCTTTCACGAAGCCATTCGCAACGGTTCTGCGCCACCTACTGACCAGATGCCGTAGAAGATGAAATGAATGACTAAGCCCATGAATGCGCCGAGTGGGAGCAGAGTGTAAGTTTCCATGCTGATGATGCAGAGATTGCTTCGAGAGCGCTGGTATACTTGCTGGCTTTATATCTCAGATGTATTCCTTCCCGGGTGAACATGAACTGCAACATTAATGTTCCGCTCAAAGCGTTGCTTGTTTTCATTTTTAAATCAATGATTTTGACTATTTTCCTTTTGCAGCGAGACACTGCACCAAGTGGAATCGTTTTTGGTCATGAAGACTGCTGTTGGCACGGGTTCAGTCCCTACAGTGCCGAATAGGGTAAGAGCTGGCGCTGTTCCACGCCGATTCTTGATGGTACATAACCCGTGATCGAGTGGCTTCACTGTCTGTATCTCTTATCGTGGTCATGCGGTCGGTTGATTCGCCATGAACGATATCTGTCAATCATCCACAAGGCGGCTTTCCGGTGAGCATTATAGTTGTTCCGCAACATATCCTGATGTGCTAAATAGTACTGATTCAAGTGCCGCTCAGAGCTGACAGAAATTCTGATCAGAACAATAGCCATCCATTTCTCCCTAAGTAGATGCCGCGCGCTGTCAGGCTTGTGACTAAATCGCACACAGATAGAGATAGACCAATAGATCAATTCAGCCACAGCGCTTACCTGCCTCCAGACGAGCGTCATTGCGGATCTTTCTTCCGATTTCTGAATCTTGCTGTTCACAAGCCACCCACCAAACCATATCTATTGATGATCTTCGCGCCTAACAGCACGTTGCAGACGCGCAAACCTCTCCTACTCCCCATAGAACACACTTGCGTAAGGATTCTGTGGCCGATCAACTGAATTAATACATCCATATGGCACTCAGTTGTTGTGTCGTGCGCTAGTTTGCAACTTTTCCCGTCCACACGCGTACCATCGCTTGCCGCTCACTCGTTGAACGTACGGGACTCGGATGTGGTAAGCGCCACACTATGCAGAACCTAATGAACAGCTGGCCCATCCGCAACCGTGAAGTCTTAAATGTCAGGACCTGAGCGCTGAACTATTGGGATGCCTTGTGATCCAACTGCCACATCGGCTATTCGTATTAGCCGATTGAACTTTATTTATCCTGGTCCAGGTGCTAATCTGCCATGACCTCAACAGAGATCCAGTGGACAGCACTAGCATGCACAAGGACAAATGTTATGGACTGCCTCGGTAGAGATTCTAGGGAACATGCGATGATGGATGATGGATGACGAGGATTACTGCACGTGAGGCAGGAACGAGTGCGATAGCGAAGCCGCGATAGGAAAGAGAGGTAGATTACATTGGCCCGGAGGAGAGGACCGCTTGCCACTCACTGGCGTCCAGTTCTACATTCCCCATCATGATGTGGTAAAGATCGTGGCAGGTTGGATCACAAACCTCCTGGTAGTTCAGCGCTCAGTTCTTGACACTTGAGGACTCCACGGTTGAGGACGCGCCAGGGCCCAGCCGTTCATTAGGTTCTGGATAGTGTAGCGCTGACCACATCCATGATCTGAGCCCCCGCTAGGTACGTTGTTCAATGGGCGGCGTTTCGCGTCTCAGAGGCAATTTGCCTCTTACCTCACCAATGGTGATGCGCCGGGTGCATGCAAGCCCCGAGGGCACGAAATGATAACCCTGTGGGTATGGATGCGTCTCGGCAACTTGGAGGAGGTGAATGGATGGCAGCTGTTTCTTTCCATTCCGCAGATACATCGGCTATTCTCATTAGCCTATGACCCCAGTCCACAAGAAAGTACACTGAATTGCTCGTTTCCAACCTCGTTGTGACTGAGGTAGGACCGGGTGGGGTTCCGGGCTCCTTAGCCTACCTAGTAGCACGTGGCGTATGCCTGAAACATCACTTGAGGGGACAAGCTCCGGCTTGGTACCTGAGGCCGGAAGCTGAAGCTGAAGATTGACAGGGATGTGCGTCATTAGTAACTTGGAAAATACGACACCGGACTCGGACCTCACCGGATCCACTGTTTGAGTTTCTCGTACGTTCCGGAACAAAAGGAAACCCGGCGCTCGTGCAGAGCACCAACCTGCGGATCATCGGGATGAATTCGAGGGGAGTCAATACAAAAAAAAGTAAGGGAGCACCAAAAGATCGAGCCCCAGCAACAATTTCGTCTCACATGATTAACGATTTGTACTTTACAAATATGACAAGAATTTACTCCCTCGATTGACTTTTGTATCTGGGAGGACAACAAGTACGCAACGTTTTGTTTTTCAGTGGTCCAATATTTACTGGTAGATGTTCAGGGAGTTGAATTGGAAGGACGCATTCGCAAATGCCTCTGGATGGTTGTTCACGTAATCTAGTCACAAAATGAGTGTCGTTTTAGAACAAACGTCGACATTGTGGAGCTCACCGACACAGTTCGAGGGACATCCAGATGAGGAGTAAACGGAGCCGGCCCAATCTCCGCCTGCGGAACCAAGTCATTCCAGGTGCAGTTTCTACAGAAACGACGTACAAAAGCCCAGATTGATGATCATATTCAGGGGTCCAAAATGAGTTGCGAAATCACAATTCTCGCTTGGGAAGAACGCTGCAGGTGTACCCTGATTGAAGTATTGGTGATTATCCTCAAACATCAGTACGAGTTGATTACCCAGGTGCAGGGGTCCACACTATTCCCCGGGTTCTTTACTTCGGAAGGAACGGCGGAACAGTCACGTTCCCAAAAGTATACTGCGACGTGAGTGAGAGTCCGCTCGATTGCATACCTAGTCAAATTAGTAAGGTGGTTGGACGCTTATTAAAAACCGGCGAAATTTACCAGCCACCGCCGTTTCTATTGAAGCTTGGCCCAAAGCTGTTATCATTAGCTGAAAAGTGGACACCACACCCCTGATTACCGGTGGTGTGTACATTACAGTCATTTAAAAGGCTCGTTCTGAAACAGATGAACATGTGGAACTGCGGATGGTTTGGGAACAACGCGAAGAGCATACCCAGTCATCCATCGAGATGATGGCATAGCACAATCTGTGATGACATAAGGACTGGCACAATTTTTGCTGTCAGGACACTTACTCGCACTCATGTGTAGGGTTGACTGGTTGGGGATCTTGTTGTTGACACCTTCAACGATATCGATTTCTCCCTGGGATAGCCATTAGAACTAATGGCGTGCATGCATGAGATCTCACCTCATTCGGCCAGTTCTGACCGACTTCCTGAAATTGGTGTTAATCTACGCGACAAAAATTCAAAATAAAAATAAACACACCCTATATAATCAAACGTGAACTGTGTTAGTGCAGTCGATGTAAAGCGTGAAAACGAACCCTGATAAATGCCTGAGCAGTCCGTATTTCAAAACCCAAAATGTAACTTACAGACGGCCGGCCATGTTCCGCAACCCTCAGGCATGTGGCGAATGTCAAAGCTAACGTACAAAGTGTTTCTTTTAAAAAAGGCAGCAGTCATCGGGTTGTTGCACCTACATCGCAACGTGAGTGGTGTATGTCTCGTTCGACATCAACCTGAAGGATTTTCGACCTGGTCCGGAAGGGCTGAGGACGGTTCCGTTATCTGCACGGAGAGTGAGGGTGTTCCCAGAAACCGAATACAAGCCGTATTTCTCCGCTGTCGACTTGTCGACGTAGTCCCTGCCTCATAGCATAAGAAGAACATTTGGTGAACGGAGGACAGATCACGAACACTCGTCCGTTGGTGGGATCGGCAATTGCTTGCCACGAAAATGCATCAAGGAATGATTGTCCGGAGAGACTTTCAGTCCTCGAATAGGTTGCAGCTTCCGCATACCAAGAGACCGCGAGCGCGACAAAGGCAAGGAAAGAGGGTTTCATATCGAGAAGACCAACGAAGCTGATCCTTCATGTTCTAGTAGTATGAGGCCCTTTTTATGCAATATAGCATCCCGAATCCATGATCATGTGTCCAAAGCCACGAGACCATCAGCCCCCGCCAGGTGATTGTCTGTCATTGGTTTCCATGGCGCGGGTTGACTTTTCATGGAGGCCCAATAATGTAGCAAGAGGCAGAAAGCATGTGCATAGCGACAGGTCCGAAGGAGCCTGACCGAGAGATATTGTGGCAGCAGAAATAATGGTGTTAGGTCCCCAATAAATCAGGAACTTACGGACTGTGATGTTGCATGGTTGCCCAGAGCATGCAGGGACCCGCGATCAAGGAAGAGTCTACTACCCCGCCTTTCGGATCGTAGGAATCAACGAAATCCGCGTTGAACGTGCGGTTGTTAGTCCGAAAATGGTCGCTGAAACCAGATTGCGATTTGATCTTGTACCAGGTGCTAATCTGTCATGACCTCAACAGAGATCCTCAACAGAGATCCGGTGGATGGCACTAGCACGCAGAAGGACAAAGGTATATGGACTGCCTCGGTGGACATGCAATGATGGATGACAAGGTTCGCTGCAAGTGAGACAGGAACGAGTGCGATAGGGATAGCCGCGATAGGGAGAAGGATTGGGCGGCGTTGGACTCGTACCCCTGTTTTTCGTGATCATGTGAAACGCCAAGAGTTTTTCAGCCCCACATGTAGAGTAGCGCTCGTGATCATCCAACGCATGTATCTGCTCTGATGGCCGAAACCTGATGATACAACTAGAGGTCTTAGTAGCTTCCGTGAAGCTTTGTTCCAATCAAGGCTGTGTTTGCTACTTATACCAACCCAACACCGGAGCTGAGAGTGGGCCATACGTATTGACGGGCGAAGGTTGGGTGGACTTGAACCTGGCCATCCGAATTGAAGTGTTGCTGAGTCGAGCGTGACCCTCGACAGGAATTCACCAAGTTGGTGAGATCTGCAACTTTGCCATCGGAGTTGGCATCCGCGCTATCCAGGAAAAGAACAGAGTGAACCAATACGATCATCGAGTTCGTTCGAACTTCGGACCCGCCGGGCAAGTTCGACGTGTGACTC
>JBBPJQ010000431.1:0-24859 GCA_038088795.1 Boletus rex-veris
CAACACCACCCATGGTACACAGACATATACTAGTACCCACAGATATACCCATATGGTCATGGGTATATACCCCAACCCATACCCACACTGGGGGTATGGGTACAGCTGGAGTATGGGTAGGGGTCTGATTTTTTGTACCCATGCAAAAACCCACACCCACACCATGGGTATGGGTATATGTCAGGGTATGGGTGTGGGTATGAGTGCAGATACCCCAGAGTATACCCACGCTATTGCCTATGTGAAACACTCAAACGGGGGCTCAGGCTCTGGGGTATCTTGAAGGACATAAGGTCACTTGATGATGATCTTGTGGTTGGCCTGGGAGCCAAGGCCAATAGGTCACAAGGGAGTGAGCGTGAGTTGTGCTATCTGAGCGAGCTTGAATCCACCAACCCCAACAATAGAGTCAATGGCAAGACTGGATTGGAGAGTTCCACTGAACATTTCGATGTGGTGCTGACCTGACTCTTGGTCCTCCGGGTCGTCATCAGTCCTAAATGCCACATCTCTTCCCTTGAGCTCGTCGAGTCTGTGGATTGGAATAGGATAGAAGTTGACTTGTTCAATCTTCTGCCCCAAAACTACGGCTGTCAACATTTATGTATAATACTATGATGAAGACAAATGAACCTTTCTTTACATTAAAATCAGTTGCACCACCTACTAGAAGAGCCTCTTGAAGCTGATTATGATCAGGAGAGGTGTATATGGCCACAGGAACACATTTCTTTGGTGGTGGGGATCGAGCAGAGGTATATACTTGCAATGCTTCCAGTGCAGTTATGAGACCACTTTGCTGAAGCAGGTACTGGAGCCTGAGAAACATCACCCAGTGGCGTGGGTGCAGATGATACTGCAGCAGTAGCTTGTGAGTCAACTCGGACATGATGCGACAATGGTGTATTGAAGTCAGAACTTGACACAGTGGAAGACACTGATGACTTCAGAAAGAGATCTTGACGCTGAGTGGTCTTGGCAGCTGGCGTCAGCTGAGATCGAGTTTGCAAGATAGAGATGGAGGGCTTCTAAGATGATACACAAGGTGTTGCGAGAGAGAGATGGGATGAATGATTGGATGGACTGGCGACTGTATTCTGTTTTGCCTGAAAGTCTTCAAATTCCTCCCACTGCACTTCAGGAACGACAGGATAAAGAGTGAATTGCTTTCCTAGCTTGAATGTCAAGTGAGCCGCTGTGCCTTTGCGAGTGTTGTGTTGCAGGCAGTTATGATAGAAGTAGTGTTAAGTACCACTGCTAATAAGGTTGACCCACTTGGCATCATGAACAACAAATTCCTTGGCATGCCAGTTGAATTGCAGGCTAAATGCCTGCAGACAGGGTACTATGGTATTCAGAGCGAGTGCAACAAGTGTATCTGCATCACTGAGAGCATCTACATCCTTCACGCCTTCACGGATACTCTGCAATACTCTTTGAATACAATCAGATTGAAGTTCAACCAATGACTTACACCAATGATATTGTTCTTGGTATTTTTCTTGCTTGCTGCAGCGCACTCATAGACTGCCAAGATATCCAGAGCATATACCTCATCTGGTGGACAATGTGCGAACTCAGCATAATGCGTACAGCTAGGGCCATACTGGGCATGCTGTGGGCCATATCCATAAGATGCAGACTGTGGGCCAATTGGAATCATGCTGGGATAGCATGGCAATGCAGCACTTGGAGATGAGGTAGACAGTGGGGTAAGACTCATGGATCTGCTGTGTGGCGATGGAACATGAACATCGGGTCCACTCGAATATCTTGTGGGGGTACTATGGCAGTGTACAGGCAAAGAAGATGGTGGCGGCATGAGACTAGATGGACTGGCAACATGTACTGCTTGAGAGATTGCCCAAACAGGCGGAGGATTGATTGAGGCTGAAATAGATGGTACTCAGTCACGGAAATGTAACATGTCCAATATGAATGGGCCTACCTCGGGATTGGGCTGCAATAGTGGATCGGCGAATGTCAGCTGGGTTAGGTCCATCATGACCCTGGAACGTGGCTGAAGTCCTATGTGAGTGACCATATATATAAGTATGAAAATAGCACTTACTGCTATGAGGTTGGGTGACTACTCGCTGTTCAGTCACCAACTTGGATCGATAGTACAGGAGGCACGGATGACAGACAAACTTGCCAGACTGCCCATCCTCAAGACTTTGGATGTAGTGACATGGTTCACCAGCATGAATCTCAGCCCAACAAGCAAGCCACTGGCAGATTGTGTCTTCATGGGCAATGGCATCCTCAGTGAACTCTGTGGTGAGTGAGATAGGGGCAGTGATAGCATCGTGAGAAGATTGGTCTGATGCGCTAGTGCCAACATTATGACACGAAGATCAGTTGGACGCAGGAGTTGGCGGCATAAGCTTAGTGGTCACTGAAACATTAAGAAACAATGTGAGGGTATGGGGAAGGTAGACATTGAATGACCTCAAAACATGCAATAAATACATATAGGACAGCTGTGGGTGTCGACAATTGGGCCCTATTCAATTTGTACAATGTCCCTCTGAAAACATCATTGAATTGGGTTTGTTGCAAGACGGATCCAGCCATACCTAGCTGGGTGGTATCTGTTTAGATAATGCTGCCTCATACAATCATAGTAGTTGCCATGTCATTTCTCGTCAGTAAACCATTCCCACTAGCTCTCACCAAACAACTTGAAGCAAGTTAGATTAACATTCAGGCTGGGTCAATAATCCCAGCGGAGCAAGTCAGATCAACAAACATTACCAGAGTCCAGTTCAGGCTGGAGTGTCAGTAATCCCAGATTCCCAGCAGCCAAGCCCACTGTCCAAAAGCTGTCCAAAGCACGAAGGCTCACCTATGCAGATCTAGATTGTGGGTGAGTGACAACAGAATTGTTAGTGCAAATCCAGGTGGATGTAACCCGAGCAAAGGCAACTGCAGCATATAGGAATGGAAGTGTGGCACAGAAGTTGCGATTGTGAGTGGATATGGATTTGGGTGCCTCTCAATTGAAGTTGATTCTTGAAAAAGTGGTGCCACCATCATGTCAAGGGTGGGTTCAGGCTGGAGTGTTAATAATTCCAGCAGCCAAGCCTGCTGTCCAAAAGCCGTCCAAAGCACAAAGACTCACCTATGCAGATCTAGATTGTGGGTGAGTAACAACAAAATTGTTAGTGCAAATCCGGGTGGATGTAACAGCAAAGGCAATCATTGCAGCACATAGGGATGAAAGTGTGGCACAGAAGTTGTGATTGTGGGTGGTGGATGCAACAGTGAAGGGTTTAAAGCTCAGGGTTTCAAACCAGGAGTTGCACTGTCACTTCACAGCTCCTGAAATCACTCATGGGTGGCTTCGGGGAAGTTGATCTGAAGTATGTCAACCCCACAGCTTCAAGCCTGAGCCTTGTCGGAAATGATCCATGTGGGCCTGAAACAGGCGCAGCCATGTCTCGCATTGGTAGACAAGGTAGACTTGGGTCACAACCATTCAGATGTGGAACTGAAACAGGAGGGGAAGCAGCAATCAAACAAATGGAGGACTGAAGAGAGTGCTGCCGAAGAGATCATGTTTAGACTGAGCTTGCAACTTGCCTGATTGACTTTCAAGCAAGAATCCAGTTGAATCATGTCCTTTTCATCATCGTCAGCCACACAGTTTTTCAGTGGGTTTTAGGTAGCTCAAGTCATGTCCCGCCCACCAATGATGCCACCTCAGCGTAACCAGAACAAGCCTAACTGTGAGTTCCCCCTGAAGCACCAACACCGAGACTTACCTTAGATTGGTGTGTAGTACCATTGGCTGTAATTGAGCCCCACATCAGGCATCTATAGCAGACACGCCTGACAGACAGGCAAATCGTCATTGAGCTACGAAAATACTTTGATACAGAGCAATTCAGACTGGGGTGAGTTTGAGGCTATTGAATTTGAATGATGGTCGTTACACTGACCACTGTACCAAGACTGACCAAGTTTGTGGAAATACGAAATTCCCTTGGACTACTCCATACTCACAAGCAAGCACACATACCTGAGAGCATCCGTGTCAACATGCAAGAGCTACAAGCAATGTATCCCAATGCTGGTATTTGGGAAATGATCAGCCTGCTCTTTCATGAGCATGGAATGTATGTTTCACGGTATGTACAGTGTCTTCCACATCACAGCTGGTTTACAGAATGTGTTGTACTTGTTCAGTAGCGCTGCGCAGGATTACTTCCGAACCTATGAGGCAGACCTAGTAAGGCAACGTAAGGTAAACTGGTTGCAACAGTGACACTTCTGGGCTGCTGATGTCAATGACATCTGGGCAGTTGATCAACATGACAAATGGCTGCGCTTTGGCCTTGCGCTACATACAGGCATTGAGCCATTCTCGGGCTGCATACTCTGGATCAGAATCTGGCATTCCAATCGCAACCCACAATTCATTCTATCTTATTACTTGGATGTCATTGAGCCACTTGGATGTGAGTACATTTGAGCTGCAGATGCGTATCATTCATCACTTAGACATCCAGTTGTTCCCATGGTGACTCAAAGTGATCCAGGAATGGAGAATTATGGGATTGTGAATGCTCAAACAATGCTGCAACAGATGCAAGACCCAGATTTGGAGGGATATGTGCAACATCGATGGATGTGAACCAAGAAAAACATCTCTCCTGAAATTGCATGGTCCCAGCTGCACTGCCACTTCACATCAGGGTTTGAAGGACTTCTTGATCTTGGCATTGATGCTGGCTGGTATGATCCTGATAACACACTCCAATCGTGAGTTTTTATCTGAATTGAATTTTGATGTATCACTAACTCACTCCTCATTGGAAAGCATGGTTTTCCATTGGCTATTTATTCCCTGGCTACAACAAGAGCTGAACAGCTACCAAGATCATGTAAATAATTCTCGTAAGCAATGAGACCAGAACAAGGTGACCTCCCACTTTATATGTCAGTAGAATGATGTTCATCATGGTCGACTTGGAGATCCTTCTGCACAGTGTCCCCAACTTGATTTTTGATTGTGCTGAAGATTTTGGTGCTCTCAACTTCAAGGTGCGTCACCTTGAATGGCCAGTTATTGCCACAAAAATGATCTAACATTGGTTTCAATAGGTAACAGTCTTACAGGACACAATTGACCATGTTCACACGCTTTATATCACATCTGATCACCTGGTCTTTGAACTGGTCCCACAGTGACTTAGAGGATTCATAGCAGAATGCTATGACCACTTGGGTCGCCTCCAAGTGGACGTGCATTCATCTGGACAGTACACCTTAATCTCTTAGATCAGATGTGCCAAATGGACGAAGTTCCTGCTATTTTACTAACCAACTCAGAATGTGATTCCAACATGGATGATGAACTTCCACTGCTCTCTGGCCTCCATGAACTGCATGAGGTTGATCACTATATGGGTGGTGTTGGTTATGGAGCTGGACTTTGTGAGTCCCACTCCAACTCAGGGTTGTGCTCATCAGTGACATATCTCACACATACAGAGGATGAACATACAAAGGTGTTGGATGGATGGGAGGCTGATGAGCCAGATGTTGAAGGACACTATAACGATATTGATGCTAAACCCTCTGTTTGGGTCGCAGCATTTTCATCTGACAAGGAGAACGAAGTAGACAGTATTGTCTGACCCCCTCATCTTGATTTGTCACACATCTTGTCCATGTCCCTGTACTCGTCACTCCTGCATGTATATTGACATATTCAATTTTTGTCTTGTATACGATGAGGTGCTACTGTCTATGCGATGTTTGAGGTTCTCACCTGCTGATAGCCAAATCTAGTAAGTGTCGGAGGATTCTCATGCTTCTCATCAGTGCGGTTGTCCGGCATTCCATAATTATGGGTTATGGGTTTTGTATGTAGAATTACTGTGTACCAACTTGGGAGTTCAAAAAAAGTATAGGTTAGAAGGGAGTATGGGTTTTATGGGGTATGGGTTACAAGGGAGTCAACTGTAGTTCTATTGGATGGGTTTAATTTTGTGAAGGGAATTTGAAGATTCGAGAAGGCAGTGGAATCATTCAAGAATGAGCATGTCTGCAACCACTTTTGCAAGTGGCCTGGATTCAAGCTGTCAACCCTTGGAGGAGATTGGAAGGGAAAAGGAAAAGCATCAGATCTGCTCATTGTAAGCTCTGACTTGGACTAGGCTGAATGACTTTCTGTATACTTTTACTTCTTGTAGATGATATGCAATTTTTGGTCCATAGCATCAGGAAAAAAATTAACACTATATGGTACTATATTGTCTATGTAGCCTTTGTAGTACATATGTGTTGTCTTCCCCCCTATACATAGTACTATATAGACATGGGGCTGTGATATGTAGCTTATGTAGCATCAAGTAGCAGCTCTTGTTGTTGTGCTATATAGGCTATATAGTCAAAGTAGCTGATCATAGCTTAAATGGCACTCAAAATTGCATGGCATAGACTAGTATATTGCACAAGATAGATGTCTTGACAGAATCTACATAGTACCCTCATCCTCATCATACTACTAGTAATACTCCAAACCCTCAGCATCCTTGTCTTTATCCTGGCCCATAATCCTCATCCTGTTCCAAATCACTGCCATTCTCCTTTCCTTTTCTGTGATCTCCATCTGCCACTGATACTCATGGAGCACATTGGCATGTTGTTGTCATTGTCATGGGTGAGAATGAGGGAGAGAAAGGGTGATGGCGACGAGGTGGATGGGCACAAGGAAGCAGAAGAGGGAAAGGCAAAGGTGGGTGAACCCAACCTCGCATCATAACATTGTCATTGTCAGCCATATGATGCTCACTGTTGCACTGTCACAAGATGGGTATTGGTGGTCGTGAGTGCTGACTGTCGTCACCACATGCAAGATCCACTCACCACTGTATTGAATGACAATAGATCCCACTTCCCGCATCCAATCCCCTTCTGTAATAATATTGTCATTTGAGTCAGCTTTAATTGCCATCATTGTTGCATGGGTGGTGTTGCCAATGCTGTCGTGGCAGCAGCATTGTTGTAGTGTTGTCATGGCCATGGTCACATTCACACTGCCAACTTGAATGTGTGGCAGCAAGCGACAGCAAGTGAGTGGGAAGTGTGTCAGGTAAGTGTCAGACTTAGAGAATTTTTCAAAGTTGCTTACTCATGCTTACTTACAATGATGGGTTGTGCCTCACTCAACGCCCTCACACTCAACCACATGACCACCACCCCACATGACAATGCCACATGCCACATGCCACCCTCACCTGATGATGATGACAGCATGGTGGTATAACCCGTGCCACCAAACCACCGCCGACAACACATCACCAGACACTGATAATGCAATGATGCAAGTTGCAACAACTCACCCACAACAACTTGGACAATACTAGGACAATGGGGTGTGCCACTGACAACCCCAGTGATGATGGACACGACAATGGCACTACAGGGAGTGCCATCCCCAAAAATTGCATATCATCTACAAGAAGTGAAAGCATACAGAAAGTCATTCGGCCTAGTCCAAGTTAGAGCTTACAATGAGTGGATCTGATGCTTTTCCTTTTCCCTTCCAATTCCCTCCAAGGGTTGACAGCTTGAATTTAGGCCACTTGCAAAATTGGTTGCAGACGTGCTCATCCTTGAATGATTCCACTGCCTTCTTGAATCTCCAAATTCCCTTCACAAAATTAAACCCATCCAATAGAACTATAGTCAACTCCCTTGTAACCCATACCCCATAAAACCCATACTCCCTTCTAATCTATACTTTTTTTGAACTCCCAAGTTGGTATGCAGTAATTCTACATATAAAACCCATAACCCATAACCCATAACCCATAGCTGTTTGGAGGGTGATAACCCATATAACTGCTGGGCCAGGCTTTTGAGTGATGCTAATATTATATAATTAATTTGTTTCTGCATCTCAACACACTAAATGAGCATTGCCAAGCTTCTCAATCCAGCTTGTGAAGTGCACAATATTTATGATGCAACTGACCAGGACATTTATCAGGCTGTTATGGATGCCAGGAGGACTCATGAGGGCCAGGGCAACACCTTGGATCCACCTGCTAATGGTACTCCAACTTATACATGGACAAAGGTGCTTCAGGCAGTTTAGGTCTTGCACAAGTATACAAAAGGGGTCAATAGTGAATGTTCCTGCAAGTTTGAGGTGATGTTCAACAGCTGCATTCGGGCATGAGACACATGCACATTGCACCAGGGATGTAGAATATGAGCAACACTAAGATCACTAATTATTTCTCTCAGAATTCCTAGATATTACACAGAATACCTTGAAATAATACTAGATCAATTAGTACACATATATAATACCTTAATTGGCATTCTCTCACAGAACACATACTCTCTTATAACCATACCTTTTAGCAACTCCCATGAACTTCATTTACCAGTGAGACAAGACTGACATTAAGGGTAATGTCTGTGGACTTATGGTATTTAAAGCTCATATTCCAAGCTTCCCTTGTATACTTGAGCTCAACATGTGCCTCAGGAAATGAGTTATCTGTTAGTAAGAGAATATGATACAAGTGGGTGGTGGTGTTGAGAATAAGATGAGTTTTCGGATCATAATCAGACACCTTGGGTCATGGGGTCTTCTTACCACCCACTGTGTTGTGACTCAAAACGGAGGGCTTGGTTGACACTGCTTGCAGTTCATCACCTGCAGTAGGTGAGGAGTCAGCTGACAAGGTTTCTGCCTTGCTCACCACTGGTGTTATGCTTGCCCCTTATTGCTGGATATCTTTTCCTTTTCTTGCTCGTCTAACTCACTTGTCTTATCAGACCTTATCTTATCAAGTCATGTGATCTTATCACACTTGTCACATGTCTAGTCATGTGCTCGGTTACATGACCTTATCTTGCTCCTCATGGCCTTCTCGTGCTTTTCCTCTTAACTTACTCTCCTTATCGTCTAATAGCATTAACACCTCTTATCTTGGCAGTGCTTATCTTTGCCTCACCTCTAGTGCATGGTAACCAGTAAGCACACTATTTACTACTTATAGACATACACAGCATGGTCTGTGTACGATTCCCAATAGTATAAGTACTCGTAGTTGTAGCACTTATACCTCAGTCTTGTTTTTTTGAGAGTCATTCGCTGTTTACATCTGGTATGTCTCGGAGCTACCAGGCTCTCGTACTGCACAGCTAACACACAGTATATTAAAGAGCAACCATCACTTCACTCTTCAATTGATGTTGATCTCACCTAGCACCTGGTAATGATATTCAAGTTTGTTCAAGTTCACCATGCCAGCATTCGAGTTGACTCTGGTACATATATGTACATATGTAGATGTATTTAATCTACTATATCCTGTCCTTGCACCCAGTGGCCTGTATGCTTACCATCCAACTTTATATGTGTGATAAACAAGCTGCTACCACCATCAATCTGTGACCGGTGGGGGCAGTGTTGACCCAGAGTATGGCAGAAGCTTGGCACCACTGAGTTTAGCTGAGGAAAAGGTTCGGTGTCAACAGACCCTGACACTCTATCCCAGAATGGGACAGATCAGAGCTTGCCTAGGCCATGCTGTGATGCTGTCACCTTGGCTAAGTCAAAAGGCTGGTTTGCTGATGTATGGATTATAAGGGAGTCAACTGTAGTAACAAAATAAGCTGCATTAATTTGTGCCTGATGATAAATGAACAGGTACATATAGATGCGTGAGAATCTGAGGGTCCATCAGGAGCGAGGTTGTACCTGTCCGTTAAACATACTCAGCTTATGAGTATTTAGAGTATTAGTGAATTGGACAATACCTTGATAATTAGAGACATATGCCAAACCCTTGGTTTTGATGTACTAAACATGCTGGGTGAATGTAAGAAACTGCATGACATCATAGGGCCAGGCTCATAAGGCTCAAAGAGAGTTGCCATTATAGATGAATTTCATGAATGAACTACCTGTGTCTTCAATTTCTTCTTCGCAAAGCTACATGTAATCAACACTGAGTACCTACCCTTTGATGAAATTGACTGGGTAGCAAAAAGCAAGTCCAGCATTAACAAATCAAATTGAAGAGATTGTGAAAGGAGGCACTTTGGGCACTTTTGCAAGCCTCTTGGCAACGAAGTCCTCAGCAAGCTTGAACAATGATTTCACCCAATATAAAATGTTAGCCTTGCAGAACATTGGTAGCTAGTCTTCGAACTTGAATTCACTATACCTATGTTGAGGTTGTAGACTAAGTGCTAATCCCATTCAGCTAATGGTGGTGATCGAGGGTCCCAATCATAGAAAGGCAATTGGCCTTCCTTCCTTCATGCCAAGAACACTGGGTTCAAAAAATGTTGTGCTGAATAGAGCATGAGTGTCCAGACCTCCATATACCTCACAAATTCAACAGATGTCTGGGACATATATGCAGTAGCTCACACCGTAGCTCATCCTGATATGCTGAGATGAGTAACCGGTAAGTCTTGGAAGATCCCTCAAAGTTAAACTGTTACTAGTACAGTGACCAGATCCTTTGTACTCCACTGTCCAATTTTTTTTTTTTTTATAACCTTATTTATTGTCCTTGGGGCTGTGCCCCTTGTTGGACATTACATGCGGTGTAGGTAGCTATGGAGTGCAGAAAGTATGGCTGTCGCTGTGTACGTAGTTATTAGCTACCACTGTCCAATGTTCAGCTAAAGACCCACAAAGAATACATTCAACAACAAAAAGTGATGTGTTGTTACAGGCATGACACTAAAAAGCAATGTCAGACCTCGGCCTCAACCCCTGTGAGCAAACCTGTTTTGGATGGGTGCCAGTGAATTTAAATGCCATTAAGCCTCGATGAGACAACATACTTTTTCAAATTACCATAGCTTCCATTCCAGAGGTCAGCATCGCCAGGATTTGGGCCTTGTTGGCATACTGCCAGAATGAATCATACTCCCATCTGGCAGGAAGTGAACCAGTGGTAGACATATAATGAGCAATTCACAGCAGGTTTGTTTTGCCAAAGGCCGCACTGTTGTTAGTACAGGTGGTCCACCAGTCAGTTGTGGTGTAAATGACTAAAACAGTGATATTAACATGTTGTCATGCATGTCAATCAGAGTGTAATCACCTGGGCAACTGCTAAGTATTCCATAGTCAGATCAGTTGCTTATGAGATATCATTACCGGCCTGTCCTGTCTTTATAGGTATCAGAGAAATCCTTGATCCATGAGACTATCTCAGAAGCCAACTGGCCATAACACTTGGGACCATAAGGGTCATCTATTTAAAGGTCAGGCCTCACCAGCAGCGGGATAGGAACTACAGACACTCAATGTCTAGTTGTCCAGGAAGAATAATCCCATCTGGAGACCAACCATCTACCAGAGAATGAGAATTAGATGATGACAGTGCATGAAACCTCAGACACAGTCACCTTTGTGCTTCAAAAAGTACTCTGCTTCAACAGCACCAGAGATGTTATCTGGGCATGCAAAATGGTATGCTCCACAAATGAGGCCAGCGTTCATGGCACCAATGTACTGTGAATTGAAGGTGGACAATACATAATCTGAAAACAGAGGTGTAATCAGTATACAATACAAGAGAGACAAACTAAATAACTGAACATGTCCCCTCAGTAGCCTTGATGTATGCAAATTTGATACCATTGCAGATGATATTGTCCCAGTTAATGGTGGGCTGATAAGAAGAAACTTCAATACCCTGTGGACAATCATCCCCATGCTCAACTGGAGTTGCTTGAGCAACAGCAAAAGCCAAAGCGAGTATAGTGAGGTGCTTTATGGTTGGAGAGGTCTGCAAGCACTTTATAGACAAATAGGATTGATCATGAGCTCACTTTACATGTCTTTTATACGTCTAGATCCACGAGATCCACATTTCTTTCACATTATGGGATGTACCATGCAGATTTTGCTGTTGGACAGCCTCTTGATATTGACATGATGGACCCATCGAACTCAACAAGAACAAACAAAAGCATCTGACACGTTCCCTTTGGATCAAGCAATGATGGCAGGATGTCCTCCACTTCAACATGCTCTGTGGTATAGAATACCACTTCTATGGTCACCCATACTCCACTGCAGACCATTCATTTCTCAGTCCCAGCCCTCACCATCCATGTTCTACCGACCAGTCAGATACATGGTCCTGTTTGCTCTGTCTGCAGGCTTGTTCACTGCATACTATTTAGATGCATGTTCAGTGATACATCAATATGTCTTCATGCCCATGTTGCGGTATGCGTTTAATGCAAAGACAGGCCACAAGTTAGCAGTCAAAGTGCTGTGAAGTGGGTTAGCACCATGTGATCCTGTCGCGGATGACGAATTGCTGTGGTCACAGGTGGATCATCTCTTGGGGTGATGCGAAGCCTGGGAATATTGACGTGCTGTTCCAGCAGGTCTTTGGTCACTGGCAAGAGATCACCAATCCAGTTGGTCTAGCAGCTGGCTTTGACAAGGAAGGCAAAGCCATAGATGGTGTGTGAAACATGGACACCTGTTTTCGTTAGACTGACAGTCCTGGTTAGGTCTCTTTAACCTTGGGTTGAAATCAAGAGTGTGACACCAAAACTTCAGGTATGGACACTAACTTGCCAGCATTTTACAACAACTAAATGGTGCTGGCAGCCAGGCAATCCAAAACCACATGTCTTCCACCTGGTTGCTGATTCTGCACTCATTAATCGTTATGGGTTTCCTTCACAGGGGGCTACTGCAGTAATACCATGCCTACCCACCTGTATACCCACATTCCGAGACCCCGATGCACATACAACTGCTGCTTTATATCCTAGATCTGTTCTAGCTATGAACCTCGGGAAAAACAAGTTGTCACCCTTAGAGTCTTCAGAAGACTTTGTTACCAGCATCAAGATGTTTGGACCTTATGCCGACATGTTGGTGGTCAATGTATCGAGTCTGAATACACCAGTGCTTCAGTGCGTACACTAACATTCATGTCTCTGACTTGCTTTCTCACACTGAAAAAATGTCAGAGGGTTACAAAATCGAGAACTATTGGAAAGTTTGTACCTGACTGGCTTCCTGGGTCTTGGATCAAACATGAAGCGAAAGTGGCCCATGAGTTGGGTGCCAAGACGGTCAAGGTACCATATGAGTACGTCCAGAAATGCATAGTAAGTTGTGTTCACCTTGCCTGTGAACAGCCTAGAAATGACTTGGCGTTGCTGTAGCAATTTTGCTTGCTGATGTTATTACCTTGAGCACAGCGTCTATAGAAACAACTTCCCCGGTGATCAGTACCACTTCGCATTTCTAGTAGTCAGTTTCTGTACAGATAAACAAACAAAACAGGCTGGTGTTTGTATTAATTGAATATAATCAGAATCAGGATGACTCAGAACACAACTGCAATGTAGTGATCAAAGCAAGAGCTTGACTGATTAGTTGATGTAGTTTTGATGACACTAGCACAAGACAGGGGCCTTTGCTACTAATGAATCCAATGCCACTGAATGGATTCACGCTCTCTCCATCCCACATGAAGATATAAAAAGACTCACATTTTGCCCGCTCAAGTGGCTTTGCTTTGCTGTGTTTGCCAGTGTTTGTGGCACTGAGGGACACCTTTCTGCAGCTCAAGGAGGCAAGATGGTCGACTATGAGAATGTCTCGTTTGACAACCTGGCCGATAGACCCCTGACAGTGAGTTTGTGATTCCTGCTCTATCAATATCATATTCTGATGATGCCTCAAGATGCATACCATCTGGTTGACTACACAGTATGATAAATGCATGACAACTGCAGCTACTCAACAAAGTTCTAGCTTCCATGATGAAATTCATGCACGTGACGACAGATGCATTATTACAGCGAGTCACACTTTTGATGGACCACATATTATACCCAGAAGCAAAGGCAACAACATATGTTCATCTGATCTCAGCGGGCCTGTGATGCTTACTTTTTCCTTAATACATTTCTTATGTTGTTTATAACCGCTCCAGTTTATATAAATGACTGCCATTCTCTCTTGAAGCAGATGTCAATATCAACTGCACCAAGAATGCAATACTTCTGTGCTAAAGACCTACATGACAAGTTTGGCAAGGTTGAAATTACATTTCTCAAGGTAGGCTTAGACGGATACATATGCCTCCATCTAAGGTGTGCCGTTTCCAGACTCCTAATCTGCAGTCATATTCCAGACAACTGGACAACATTACAGTATATGGTGCCAACCACAGAATACTTTTCTGTTCTACCATGTGATGTTCGAGCTGATTGGCATGATGAAGTACACTCCCTGCCTAGTATCCTGCTTGACTTTATGTACAAGAGTGCTGTTGCTGAGCACTGGAAGTGCAATGATCTGCATTCTCCATGTCCACCTCTGCAGTGTCTGCACCCTGACCTGTCTTGTTTGAATAGTGTGTGGTCAGCATGGTCAAAATTGACCATCAACTAACGAAAAGCCAGAGAGGGGAGGATCATTACTTTTTTCCGCAATATTAGTTCTCGCTGGGCCCTGGCCTTACACTCCTGGTTTGGGGTCTGTGTTTGTTCCCCGGCCTCAACCCAGACATGTGCCCAGGACGCACACCTCCCAGCACCATAACCTCTGCTATCTGCTCCATCATATGGTCCCCACTTCCAAAAGTGCCTCTTTACTCTGTCGATTCACCACACAGCTGCAATGGGCAGGTTAGTCACCATTCACTCTCTGCTTCTGCTACCTGGGACACAGGGATCGCCCATTAACTCGCTTGCCTCTTCGACAGCCTGTTGTTTCAACAGTATAGTCTCAGCTCAATGCACAGACATGGGAAGTGATAGGGAAGTGTAAAGAAGAACTTTGCGTCACTGCTACAATGGCAAGATGCGAGGAGGACATTCTATCTGCAGTGCAGCAACGCGAGCAAGACCTTGTATGACCTTGTTATACATTGTCATTTTTGCTCTTGTATGTCTATGGTATCTCAATCGAACAAATATTCCACCATTTCCAGATCATGTCCCACAAGAATGAGGCTCCCATTGAGCATGTCTGCCAGTTGTCTCATACCTTGTCCATGATTCACATTCATCGGGTATTGCACCTTGCTAATCATGCCTGACCAGTCAAAGTCGACCAACCTCCATTCCAATTGGTCCCCCTCTGCCCTCATCATGATGTTTGCAGCCTGCACATCTCCATGGACAAAGTTCATCTGATGAAGAACAGTCAGCCTTGCTTTGAGCTTGTCTCTCAGTCTCCTTTGCTGCCCACCAGAGAGGGAATGCTTGACGTTGTGGAGACAATTGTGGTCCTCGAGAAAGTCCATGACAACCATCATCCACCCCCCTAGAATATCATTGCAAAATCCTCTCAGTGGTGGTGCAATTCCCCAGGCAGCACACTGTTCGTGCACTGTCTGATTGTATGTCTGCATGAACTTGACGCAGAGTTGCTTCCCTCCTTCCATCTCCACAATGAAGAGAAGCTTCCAATCCAAAGCTTTGATATACTTGAAGTTCATCTCCCCATCTGGGCTCTGGAAGCTGCGAGGATATGGAAAGTATCAATCAAGAGACCACAATGAAGAGCTTGCATTATGATCTTCTGCTCAAGTCGAATGTGTTCATCTTTGCCAAGGACACACAGAGGGTCTGTCTTGCACTTCTTCCCCATGTCTAAGGTGATGGACAAAAGGTTGAACAGACTAATGTCCCAATGAAGGATGCCCACCTTTTCAAAAGCATCGAGGTGTGCTGATATGGACTCATCAGCCACCATTCACTACTGATCTGGGTAAGAGACACACCTTGCAAGCAGTCTATAAGTGTAACAAGTAGTTCTGCAAAAGACGAAAAATTGAAGATAGCTTCCCCTTTTGGTTTGGATATTAGGCGAGATAGAATGTGCAAGTGATATTTGCTGTCCTCGGGGAGGGGATCTACAACCAACCAACAAAGAATATGGGTTGACACATTTATCACCGAGTATGGGTCCAAGGGATGCGTCATTTGAACTTGCTGTTCATGTACTAGTTATGGAATACCTTCTATCCCATGTTCCTCCAAAATCTTCAGGATCTTGCCTTTAGTGTATTGTCGCAGTGAATCTACAAATGAGTCTTTGACAATGACAACTTTGTCCTGGGCTACACCAGGAAAATCCACTTGGGTGATGGTACCACTCCATATGGTTGTTCTCTGACCATGTAATGATGCTGAGATAAAGACCAGTTGGTCGACTGCAACAATTAACTTGGCCCCATTCTTTATTATCCAGATTTCCTTTTTACCATCTATGATGGGTGAGATGGTGGGGTCAAAACCAAGCACAATGCCATCACCAAATGAGATACCCAGCAAAATATGAAGAAACTCCTTGGAATGGTTGTGAATGTTGAGCGGGTGGGTGGAGATGGAACCCCCGCAATCGAAAAGTGGGAGGATGATATCATTACCTAAAAATTGGATGCCTGGTGCTGCATATCGCCTGTCCTGAGTCTCGAGTTAGAAGATGACCTTGCCAGCGAGCTCAATGAATAAAGCTTGGCATTCTCGATGGTGCTCCTTTTTTTCACCTTGCTGATCACATAGACATCAGTTCTGAGGTCAAACTGGCGATCCTTTTTGATATTGCATTTATCAATGACAGATGTTTTGTAGAGAATGAGGTCTGGCTTTTAAATAGCACCAGAGAACCCATTCAAGGGCTTGTTTGCCACCTTCCCTGTCCATCATTTACACAAAGTTGTGAAATACAATGAGGGGACAAGCAAAAATGGTGACTTACCTCTTGGAGAGAAAACTGTCTGGGAGATTGTCTAGTATTCGGTTAAAGAATTTTGCAAGATTGTCCTCAGAGTAGTTAGTCTCAAAGTTGAGAAAGGTCTGCCATTTGGAGTGGTTACTCACCCAAAGCCCTTACAGCTCAAGGTGATCCAGAATAGAGTCAATGGAGATGTTCTTCAAAACCCTGTCATTGCTAAAAAGTCCCTCCATGAAGTCAATAGTCTGCTTTTTGTCAAGTATCCAATGCTGTTCCACTGTGTCTTTCTGCACTCGGGGGTCCATGAATTCACGATATACATCAGCCCATCGGTGTATCACACCTGGGGTATTTTCTAGCTGTTCACATTGACAGGTCAAGTTATGTGGGAGGAACCATACGAATAGTACACACCGTGGAGAGTGAGAGTGGCGTATCATGCTTAGTAATGGGTTGTCAAAAAAATGAAATGAACAACATAGTAATATTTACCCTTTTCAAGCTCATGATGTGCATTCGACTGAGTCCTGAGTGGAGGGCAGGTGGTGTGACAATTGAGACGATCAAAGAAAGTGGCTGAATACACAGCGATTTTATCCATCAATTGATATTACTTTTACCATGCACAACATAGGAGAAATGATGGTAAGTATACAATATGACTAAGAGGACAGCATGTAAAAGAACTCCTTCAACCAGTACTTATTTAGCCAAAAATCACTTGACACCTCATAGCTATTCTCCCTTATGATGTGAGAATGGGCTTCTTTACCGAAATTTGAGATCAGGTGGGCAGGCAAGCGTATATGTGATATAGAGATCATGCTACCAATCCTTGCCCCACTGGATTTCATCGCTTTTCTAAGTAAACACATCCCAGTTACGGGATGAATGCTGTCCAGATTTCCTGGTTGAGCAACAACATTGAATCGCTGGACATATGTAGCAAAGTAGTCAGCATTCAACAGGCAGAAGATCAGTCGGAGCTGGGCAACCATGTGATCTGTCATTGTCACCTCAGTACTAAACACGTAGTAGGAATGAGTGAACATACCTTCGAGGCCACTCCGTGGCCAATCACTATCAGGACCAGAGCTTATGATGACTGCATTATGAATGCCATGGGGGTGATTGTCAGAGGGGAGAAGCACTCTCACAGTTTATGCAGTGTTGGTCATTTGTTTGTTGCTGTGGTAAAGGTATTGCTGAATACAAACTTTGTACCATATCTGGATGCAATTGAATGGGATCGGGCAATGAAAGTCCTGAGTTGTAATGCCTGAAACTGGGTGGCTCAAATGGTGCTGGATGCATTGCAGAAACTCTGCGATTGCAGGTCAAAGGTCTGGTAACTCGAATAGGATAGCAGCTTCATCAACAGATATGCGAAGGGAAGGCTTGATTGTGAGGTGGAAAGCGGTGGTAGAGGTGGAGAAAGTATGATATGGTTTTGGAGCATTGAAAAGGGAGCCACTTGTAAGGTCATTGGCGATGAGAAAGTAGTTAACAGGAACATGGGGTAGCTTCATATTGTCGCAGAGGGAGGGGGATTCAGAATCGATCTTGACATCATGATCCTCCTCTTCGGCATCATCTTCACTACTAAGATTATCTTCACAGTCATGGCAACTTTGAAAATAGGTGGCGAGGTCAAAACAGAAGCACTTGTCAGAGCGATCAAGATAGTGGGCTATTTGCTCATAGTAATTTTGGTTATTACTCAGCCAAGCAGGCACCTTGACCTCTTGAACATGGGCATGCTTGGTAGCATCGGCAGACCATTGGTAGATGGGCCCTGAATGTTGAATGTTGGAGACTATGCTTTGCAGCAACTTGAGCTTAGGAATCTCCCAAGATTCTCAGACACCTGTCTGTATGATAGCATCTTTGTTGTCATGAAAGAGTTGGAGCATCTCTGTCAATCTGTCAAGTGATTGATCACAAAAAAAAGGGGCCTGTGTAAGATACTGAAAGTCGACCAGTGCACAGATTGCAATAAGAAACCGACATGGAACTGTGCCAGCAATAACACCAATGATGTAGTATTGAATGGCATGGTGGTCGTGCCCAGTGACCTGTTTTAACTTTGAGAGGCCATCCTCAAATCCATGATACTCTACTACCATGGGTTGGAGGAGACTGAAATGATAATCAATCTCAGCAGCCGTGACAACTTTAATGCACCAGTAAACATCATGGTCCCAAGAAAATCAATGAAAGTGGTGGAGAGTCTCTATATGGAGGAATTGTGAGGGACAAGAAAGTGGCCAGTCCAGCCAGCATGGCTCTACAACTACAACATTGTTCAGGTGAAGAGTTCTACAAAGTTTCAGAAAACCCTTGAGATCTTGCGCAGAAGATTTGCCGAGTGCCTTGCAGATGGCGTTGAGGGTGTACAAACCCATGTGCAGGTCATGGAGAAAGGAATCGCCAAAGTTCTTGGATACCGCAACTGTAAATGGAGAGGTTTTTGAGTTTGTGCCTGCAATAAGACTCAGCTCTGGGGTGTCAGCGATATAGGCTGCTAGGGGGGTAAAGCAGTAGCGCAGATTACCAACAGGATCATTCATCATGACTCTGATACGAGCAGCTGTTTTCAATGGTGCCAAGACCTTGTTCAACGCTTGGTGGATGATCTGATCATGCAGAAGGCTTCGGACATGAGAGTCTTTATGGGAAAACTTGAGAATGGGGAGGAGTGCAAGGAGCAGGTAGGTATGCATTGAAATCTTGGACCAAATCTCCAGAGCAATGTTTGCGAGACTGATCAAGAGGGGGTAAGCCATTCAATTTCCACTCATCACTGAAATGTTTGTTTTATCCAATGAAAGAATGACACCCAGTATCATTTCACTGTTGGGAAGTGCACCCTAAAGTCGTCAATGAGTACTGGCGCACAAGCTGAGATTATTTAAAAATGTCGTACCTAAATGGCCCAAGCACAGTCTCCACTCAGCCAATCCTCATATATATGACAAATTTGAGTGGCCAATGTTCAGACTTTCCATGAGACAAAGGATATATGGGGAACAAGGAGCAGATGGGTTATGAGAGATTGTAGATAGTCAAGGGCTGGATGATAGAACAAACGAACAGATCGCCTCATGGGGTAGTTGGTCTTGATGTGCTTACATAACCACACAGGCCCAGATAGAAGACTCTCTACACGTGTCTGCAGGTCTTTGACAGTTCAAAACAAGAGTGAGAGTCGTTTGATCTTATTAAAATTACTGTCAGACACGCAATAGAGTGAGCATGATAACAATGACTTACTATGTTCAGGGATAACAGAGAGTCAATGGCAGACATACTGAGTTCTGAGCACATGCACCATGAACTAAACTGCCACTCCTTACTGGACACAACTGGGTAGTACAGGTTCTCTCTTCATTCATTAGAGTGCTTATCTTGCCAGAATATATCCATGAACATAGAGCCACCACGATAGGAGGTGCTGCAACTGGGATACGTCTCTGTGAATGATTGACCAATGGACTCGGATGAGGTCTCATCTGTCATTCTGATGTCTCCCAAGTCGTCAGCAAAGCCTCCCTGGCCCCAGTCAAAAGATGGACTGGGTGGAGGCCCATCATGATAATTGATGTCCACAGGAGTATTAAAGTTGTTCAGGTCCAGGTGATGGGATGCATTGGGCGAAAGCATAAGATCTGGGTCTTGATGAGGGTCATGAGATAGATCTTGAGGAACCTGATACAGGTCCTCATACCATCCTCCTGCATAGTGGAATTCTGTGGGCTGGTTTATATGCTGCAGTACATTTGTCTCTGAACAAAATTTTCTTCCACACCTCGGACACCTGATCCTCTTGAGCCCTCCTAGATTAGTTTTTGCCCAGGGCATTGTTTAGCTGGAATGTATTGTCAGTTATGGTGAAGGTTGAAGGAGCGAGTTGTTGTTGTAGAATGGTCGAAGTTTTGTGTATGCCAAGTTATTACCTAATGATCACTGGCAAACAGTGTGGCTTACACCATCACAATCATGAGCACAGAAGCCCCCACCAACTCGTTCTCAGGCCAGCCTCCTCACCAAGTTTCTTTTAAAAATCATACATTCCATTTGGATGCAACAAGTTCAGGTTTCCATCTCTCCCCGTTTACGACTCTCAACCACTGGCGCCACCACATCATTCCAGAGATTTACTATCCATCTCCAACAAATATGCCCACTGCTGTTGACGGCTTGACGCCAAGCCACAAATCATCTGACCACAAAGACTCGGACAGTGAGTCAATCTTCAAGAACAGTGTTCTGTCACCTGCAAATTGCAAGGTGAGAGTTTAGTGGATCTTGATCCTATGTAGTACTTACAGATTTTAGATGGATCCGACAATACTTTCCAATGTTCCCTGCCCACACAATGCAAGAGAAGCTTACCTCTTATTAGAGGCAGCTTGAGTGGATCATCATATATCTCTTGCATGTAAGACTCTTGCCCTCCAGATCATCCATCGCAATACTCTCATCTTACAGTACAACCGCAATGATACTAGAGAGGGCGCAAAACGAGTTGTGTGTTGCAGATCAATTTATTGGACATGTGCAACTCATGATTCAGAGAAGTGGGCATACTCCTGCATTTGAATATGCAATGCAAGAAGATCTTTCATGTCTGGCATATACATCTGGTGTGTTTGACCTTTCGACTGGCATTGAATGGCGACACAAACTAATTTCTGTCATGGTGTAGAGCACCAACACTCTCACTTCAAGTTGCAAGTCCCTCTCGATGTTGATCTCACATAGTAGCTCAGTTCCATAGTGATATTTCAATTCAACTCAAATATAGCATGCTTAATTTGTAGTACTAATGCTACTAGTAGTACAACTCAAAGCTCACAACATTAAAACTTGAAACCTTCAACCCAGCAGAACTAGTAGCTGACAGTGTGTTACGACTTGTTCTTTTGTCTTACCTTGTGCTCTTATGTTTGATCCTCACACTTGGACACTATTTTCTTTTTGTTGCTGACTCATCCCACATTTCCTTATCTCTTATCCCACTTGCTTTGTCAGTGACTACTTCCTTTATGTTCCATCCTGTTCTCTGATGTTCCATGCCTGCCCTAGTCTCACCTGCCCTATACTTGTAACCTGGGTATAAATACCACGATACCTACTTGATGTACTTTAGCTTAGATCTTCTTGAATCTGATTTATTTGTCTTGAGCTCCTTCTGGCTTTTGCTCAGTCGCCTTGAACCCTTGAACTAGTCTGTTCTCACTATCAAGTGGAATATCTTCCTTGGACTAAGCACTACCATTAAGTGTGTGCTTACTCTTTGGAACCTTTGTCCCAATCTTTCAAGGCTACACTCGTCCCTATTTGGGCCAAGCATAACAAAAGATCTAAGCTACTCTTTGTGGCTACCATCACTGTAGCTCCACTTCACCATAGCTTGACAACCCCAACTCCCAGGATCCCACTGGGGATTACCTCAAAACAACACCCTCCAAGAAACCTCTGAAACCTCTGAAACTTCATCTGACAATGAACACTCCTCCCCTGACCCTGATGTTGCTCTACCCTTCCAACAAGAAGAAGACAATACCCTTGACCTTTCTCATCAACTATCCACATCCCTTTCTATCCCACACATCCCTACCCCACCTTCTCCCACTCCCATCGCCTTTACCAGATGAATCTTCGGACCACCTCCTCTTCCTCCACTACCACCACTTCACACCCCCATGACCATCAAACCCACTGAACTCTGCTTAGGGAACTCTGAACCCTTTGACAGATCCCCTGAAACAGCCAACCAATGGCTAAACACTGTCCACTTCTATCTCACAGTAAATGCCGCCGTCTATGACAACGATGCAAAACAGATCGCCTTCGCACTCTCCCATATGACAAAAGGATCTGCCCTGGTCTGGGCTAATACCTTTAGACAACAAGCAGTCTCTGCTGCTACCATTACTTTCAAAACCTTCTCAGATTTCTGCAAAAATTTTCAAAAATCTTTCATCCTCAAAGACACCATCGCCAATGCCATATCTTGGCTATCCACTATGCGGATGAATCCTCACCCAAGGAAGAAAGGAGAATACTTCCCTTCCCTTGCTGCCCTTACTAACATCAAGGTTGACAATGTCCTAATTGGATTCTACTCTGTTGGACTCCCCACTGAAATCATGCACCGAATCTACCATATGGACACCCCTCCTACTACTGCTAAACTATGGTATGAAAAAGCCGCCCACTTCCACACTCAGTTCAAAAGAGTCAGAGAAGTAACCCACCTTTGTATCAGAGGATCCCAGAACACCTATCATTCTTACTCTGCCTCTGCCCCTTCCTCCACCAAAGACCCAAATGCCATGGACGTTGACATTGTTCACATTGCCAAGCTCACCCCAGAAGAGCGAAAGCAATGCATCAAGAAAGGACTTTACTTCTGCTGCTGAAAAAGTGGACACCTTAGCAATGAATGTCCTCACTTTCCATCCAAAGGACAGAAGGGAAAGAAGGTCCAGAAAGTCTCTGCCGATGATCTCCCCAAGTTCAAAGAGATTGAAGACAATGATAAAGAAGATGAAGTTGCTGTATGAAAGGTTCACTTCTCTTGGGATTTTTGAAACGGAGAACTCGTTTGACACAAGTCTCTCCTTCCCTTACATATGCTTCTGTAGTTGTATCTTCCTCTTCAAAAGCAATGAAACTCCCCATTCAGCTTATTGATTTAGATTGTATTACCAAAGTCATCAACACTTGTGCCCTAGTGGATAGTGGCGCAGACATGTCCTGCATTGACTGGGACTTCGTCCAAAAACATAAACTCTCTACTGAAAAACTCTCTGAACCAATTGCCATCTGAAATGTTGACCAATCTACAAACAAGAATGGAACCATCTGATTCACCACTACCTTGTTCATCAACATCAAGGGAATCACTCACAAGATCCTCTTCTATGTTATGTATTGTGGAAACAAAAATGTTATTCTAGGACTATCTTGGCTTTAGAAAACCAACCCCACCATCGACTGGGCCCACCAAACCATCTCTATCCCTGAATCCTCCGATGAATCTTCTGAACTCTACCAAATCCACACCATGAATCAATGATCCCACAGAATCCCTGAACTCCCCCCTCAACTGCCCCAACATCTTAATGTCCATGTGGTACATGACACCCACCTCTACGAATACCTCCAGTATGAAACTGAATACCAGTTTTGTCAATGCACTAAGGAAGCTTACACCATCAACTATATTATCTGCTGTGGTTCCCACTTCATTCCCTTAGGATCCCCTGTTATCGCTAAACTCACTAATGCCACTGAACTTGCTATGGCTGCAGAAACAGTGAAACCTATAGTCTTTCTTCCCTCCGAATATGAAGACTATTCCTTGGTATTTTCTAAAGAAACCACTGATCATCTTCCACCCTCTCACCTCTATGACCATGAAATCAACCTTGACGACTCTTTCACACCAAAAGTGGGAAAGATCTATCCCCTATCCCCTGACGAACAAAAAGCTACTGAAGTTTTTCTTGAAGAAAATCTCCACGCTGGAAAAATACAACCTTTGAACTCTTCCCAAGCCTCACCATTCTTCTTCATCAATAAAAAGGATGGGAAACTCCGTCCTTGCCAAGACTACCAATACCTCAATGAACACACTGTTCGTGACACTTACCCACTCCTCTTAATTTCCAACCTAATCAATAAACTCAAAGGCACTGAAGTCTTTACCAAGTTTGATGTACAATGGGAATACAATAATGTCCGAATCAAAAACAGACACCAATGGAAAAAAGCCTTCATCACTCATAAAGAACTCTTTGAACCTCTAATTATGTTCTTCAGTCTAACGAACTCCCCTGCCACCTTTCAATGATTCATGAATGACTCGTTCTGCGATTAGTGTTTCAAAGTCCAGTCCAGGACTGGTGCAAAGACTGGCAACTGGACTGGACTGGACTGGTCATGCAACTGGACTGCAGTTGCAGTTGCCTACCTTTAAGCATCAGACCAGTTGCAGTTGTCTGGCTTATGGAAATTCAAAAGACCAGTCCAAAACCGGTTGCAACCGGTGTACAGCCACATTTCCTAATTAGTACTATCACCCCTAATTTATTCAGAATTTCTAGCAATTTATTTCAATTTTATTCA
>JBBPJQ010000432.1:0-24822 GCA_038088795.1 Boletus rex-veris
AGGGTAAAGTGACATTAAACCATTCATCAGCAACCTATCTCACTCACTCGTTTCGCGTATAGCTCTTTCCCAGTGGTGGCCCCACGACAAGGACTTCTACGATCTCTACTGTAGATGTCATCAGAACCACTGCCAATGTGTTATCTGCCACATCCGGTGCTGTCCTGGTCGAAAACCTCACCAATGGCCAGTGGTTCAGCAGTTTAACACTACTCCTGCCCTCTGTGGACGGAGTGCGGTGTGGGGTGTCAGTGATAAGAGTACCATACCCTCTGGTACGGTGACCTTCACGAACGCCACGGCTTATGGCCCCGGGGGGACCTACACGCCTGAGAGGGCCAACATTGTTCGCTTGGAGAGGAACCACCAAAATCTGTCCAATGTCAATATCAATGGATCTTCCGTTACTATTTGGTTTTAGCACACTGGGGTGGATTATTTGCCCGGCGGGCCATCAGTCCTTTGTGTTTCCCTTGGCGCAAATATTATTATTTATTGTCTAGCTTTGACATCACATCCCATGAGCGTGACGCAGACGTCATCATATGACTCTGAGCAACCATCGCCTCGTGCCCGCACGTATGCTCGAGTGTATCCCTGGATGTTCAGTAATACCAACCAAAGTACCCGCTGCGCCAGCACTTATGGAACCCTCCGTTCCAGTCAGTCGTTCACCTGGCAATCTCAACACGCTATGATTTCGACTCTCCGAGTCAAGTACTAGGCCCGACGTGTACTACGCACGCAGGCCATTGAGCCCGTCACATCGACAGATGGCAACGTCAAAGAAGACAAGACGATCGCCAGTGAGTGAGTCAAAGATTGCACGAAGACAGAATGTCTCTGATGCGCGATAGTTGTGCATTGGCCATATGTGCCAACTAAAATAGGTCCAGGTAGATATCGTGATGTATTTACAAACAAGAAAAGGTGCATATGTTGCTTCAACCTGAGAGTCAGGTCCCGAAACGCGTCGCTTCGACTCCAACTCTCAGTTTCGGCGGAATTTGGAGTCTGAGAAAAAACTGGTCATGGGCTAGGTGTGGATGTCGTTGCACTCAGTGGCCATCTGGTCACGTCTGTGACCACTCACTGGCAATGTCGACTCAACCACCTCAATGTGTACGTATCAGACCCGCGACGATCCTTCTAGTGTCGCCCTAGGCCGTGAGTACTAGTAGTACTGTCACAGTCAATTTGTTCTACAGCGCATTGCTAGAGTTCGCAACACATTTCTAGCGTAGGTCAGGTTGCAAGCATGGGGCAAGAGACTCGATCCGGTTCGGACTCACTCCTCCGAAGTGGATCACACCATAGGTGGGACCTTACCTTCACGAGGTTATCGCCACTAAGCGACGCGACAGCTCCACACTTTCCGTGCTGATAAGGGCCATCATGAGTCTCACCTCCACGATGTCATGTAGACATGAAACACATCAGCTCCGCAGAACATATAAAGATGCGAGGTCGTACGGTGCTTTTGATGCCAGGCTCCATCTGTCGGACGTCATTCAGAGTCTCGTTATGCGCTTGAATTCCGCCCTCACCTTCATTTTCTTGTTCGTTTCCGCAGCTCTCTCCGGCCCTCTCCGCGAGAAGGACCAATCCTGGGTCCCTAACCTTGTCAAGAAATCTACCAACGGCGCCTCCGATGATGTCTACTACAATGACTTGCTTGCTGGCGCTTACTGGGAAGAGACCAATGTATGTTTCTTCTGGACCGCGTCCTGCTTGATCTCATCCTCCTTTGTTCCGTCAAGGGAACTTTCACCTTTGCCACTGCCACATTCAACGTCCCCGTTCCAACGGGTCAGCAGGGTTACGGTGTGTTGGTAGGTATCGACAGCATCACGTGCGCTTCCTGGTTTACGGCTGGAATCAGTTCCTCTGTAACTGATGGTAGGACCACTTACACAGGTAGAGTGACATTAAACAGTCCATCCGCAGCCTACTCACTTACCCTTTTCCTGTATAGCGTGGTCCGAGTGGGTAGACAACAAGCTGTACTTTACCGACCTCCCCATTGCACATGGAGATGTCATCAGAGCCGCTCTCAATGTGGCTTCTGCCACATCCGGTGTCGCCATTCTCGAAAATCTCACCAATGGTCGGACCGTTGTCCAGCACTTCAATGCTGCTCAGCCGCTCTGCAGACGGATTGCAATGTGGAGCGCCGGAATTTACCAGGCTAACGCGTCCATTCCCTTTGACACGGTGACCATTACGAATGCCATGGCCGATGGTCCCTCATCACAGAGGATTTACGAGGCAGCGGGGGCCCGGAAAATGGAAATTTCGCAAAACAACGGGGTTGTCAGGGCCTCTGTCAATACAGAGGGATCTTCCATCATCATCAACCGTGTGCAGTAGGCGCAGGAACGCGGAAGAGACGCTGTTTGGATAATTAAGCCAGTGGAATGCTATGGTCGGTTCGTTCGTATGTCTTGTGTTTTCCTCCTCGCCGCCTTGGGCGAATATTATTGTCTAGCCTTGATGTGAGATCCCATGAGCGAGGTGCAGACATGAGCGTATGAGCAACCATCACCTCCACCTGCTGCTCAGCATCTTTGATGAGAATTCGTAGTCGCCGAGGCGTTCAAGGTCGTGAATGATTGGTGAGGTTTTCGACCAGGACAGCACCGGATGTGGCAGATAACACATTGGCAGTGGTTCTGATGACATCTGCAGTAGAGATCGTAGAAGTCCTTGTCGTGGGGCCACCACTGGGAAAGAGCTATACGCGAAACGAGTGAGTGAGATAGGTTGCTGATGAATGGTTTAATGTCACTTTACCCTTGTAACTGGTCTCATTCTCAGTTACAGACAGGTCGATTCCAGCCAAAATATTAGCACTAGTACACGTCAAGTCGTCGATACCGATCCGGATGGAGGCACAAGAGCCATTTGGACCCGAAATAGCGGGGACAGTAAATGTACTAGTGATAACAGCGAAGGTTCCCTGTTGGCACAAGGCAGGACGAGACCAAAAAGGACACAGTCCAGAAGAAACATACATCAGTCTCATTCCAGAAAGCACCAGTCCAGGTGTTACTGGAGTAGACTCCCCCGTGGTCACTGTTGGTAGATTGCTGGCAAGGTTAGGGAACCGGCCCTGGGACTGGTACTTCTCGTGATGGCGGCCTGCAAGAACTGCAGAGACGAACAAGAAAGTGGAGATGAGAGCAGACTTGAGGCGCATAGCGAGAGTGAAGGTGGTCTGTGACTCTGTGGATGGTCAAAAGATGACAGATGGGGCCTGAGGCAAGCATCAAAAGCACTGCGCGACCTCACACTTTCATACGCGTTGTGTCGCCGCATCTGCTAGTGATGTTTCATGTGGAGAAGTCTGAAATGCGCAGTGTCGTCAGCATGCCCTCAGGTAGATGGTTAGCTGCCGACCAGTGTCTTGACTAGTCAAGACCAAAACCAATCCGCTGATCAGTGGCATTTTGCAAAGAGCTCCATCACACGGTCATTTTGTAGTCTCGTACCTGAAGGCCTGACCTTCCATGTATGTACTGTATGTAAGAACATGACATGGGCTCCTCGTGACAGAGTAAGTCGGAGTTCATCAGTCAAGTACGTCGCTGCATTAATGTGATACCCTCATGAAGTTGACATGAGACCTCACCTCGTAACGAATTATGGAGGAGAGTCAGTCTGGGAGGAAAAAATCAATCAAGCTGACTTCGGGCCTGATTGAACCTACGAGTCTACGATGCTTCCTGAATTGATTTATCCTTCCATGTGCTGTTTTGCGCCTGCCAACCTGACCTGTGCTGGCGAATAGCAACTGTACCCCTTGGACTACCACTCAACCTGGCAGTCTGAGTCATCATGACCTTGGGTTGGACTCGGACTGGCGCGTCGATTTCGACATTTTTGGATATCGCGTTCCTTTCCATACACCCATTCCTTGCTCACTGCAACACAGTTTATATTCATTCCCTTCCTTCAACACAGTCTCGGGGTCGATGGTACATGGATAAAAGGTGCTCACAGAGAACTAGGGTACGGGCGAAAACTCAACAGGGTGTTAATAACCAGTTAATAACCCCCCCCTCGAGCAGGGATTTATTAACCGGCAGTTATTAACCATTATTAACCGGTCACGTGACCCGAATTTGATCACGTGAACGGTTTCCCAAGGACGCCCCGATTTTGCTCGTATCTAGCTATCTACCAATCCCAAGCACTCTCCAAATCCTCTGCTCCGTTGTCCACTGTGCTTTCTGAGGCTTTCTCCACCTCTTCTTCTGGCACTGACCTTCCCTGCTCGATCACCCGGGTCACAACAGCCGCTCGTAAATCAATGTCATGCTCCATCTCGAAGCATGTATCCTGCTCCAGATCCTGGATGCTCTGGGTCTCGTCGAGCCAGGTTTCCGTGTCATCCTCACCAAGTTCCTCTACTCCGTCTGCGTCCTCCGCAACCAAATAACTCCCTTCCGTTTTGTGGCTGAGCATTTCAGCCCTTTCAGAAGCTTCATTCGACATTGGCTTCAGGAGGGATTCTAGGTCGTAGAATGATACGGTCGGGTATTCCAGGTGGGAGTGTGACGAAGTATTGAGTGAGGTCGTCATTGGATCCAGCAGAGGCATACAAAGGAAGGGGAAAGTCGATGAAAGAATCCAGGGAGAGTCGCTTGGGTGGAAAAATCTTAGCCTTGACAGCCTGTGGGACTACCACAGGCATCTCATTGCTTTCCGTCGTTGTCTGCGCATCTTCGAGCATAACGGATGACTGGGCTGTGTCTGATAGCATGGTGAACGATGGGGAACAAGAAAAAAAAATCATGATTACCAAAGGTGACATTTGCCGCTGTCACTCGGGATGGATAGTACATACCAGCAGGCGGAATTCACAACACGGACAGAGGATTAACAACGAGAGCTTGAAGCTCCGAGTCAGCGCCCCACTGGGCGGCGGTCACGTGCAGTGTCACGTGAGTGTTAATAACTACCCGCCTTCACAAACCAGACCCCCCATGTTATTAACAAGTTATTAACCGGTTATTAACTGGTTAAAAATAACTGGGTGACTTCCCGTAAGGATTTAGAGACGTTTTTCCCTAAATTCTGTGATATAATTAGTAGCAAAATGACACCTGTCACTCGAATAGGAAGGAACCACATGGTGCACGTCGAGTGGGTGTCATCGACCAGCGTCCGTAAATCCAAAATTTACAGAGGGTCCTACCCCCCCTCTGTAAACGTCTGTAAACGTCTGTAACCGTCTCTAAACCGACTGGTTGGCTCACGACAAGTCACGAGACGCACAGCTTTCCTTTTTTGGTCAGTTCGTTGACCAGCGCTGCGCCCCGTTCAAGTTGCATCGCGTTCGCAGTCTTGGTCTCGCCAGCATCCATGGCGTCCAATCCTTTTCGAGTCGTCGACTTCCAAGCAGAATCTCAGACTACAAGTCGTCTCCGGCTTCCTCCCATTCAAGTCGGTCAAGCATGAGATCCATTGGACCAGGGAGTGCAAGTTGGGCGAGTACTTTACTGTAGTAGTCATGTCACTCGTCATTACTCGGATTGACATGGTCTGTAATTTACAGACAAGTGGTTACGGTTATCAGATTTAGGAAAATTTGTCTCTAAATTTAGCCGATGTCAACTGAGCTCAAAGGTAATGGAGTTTTTATTTCTCTAAATCCTTACGGGAAGTCACCCACTATGTTATTAACATTTGGGTTTTCGCCCGTACCCTACAGAGAACAGGGTTGGCGACTTCATGTACGTCCTATTCATGTTTGAAGTGACAATCATGATGGAAATCGACGATGCCACAGATTCGATACGTCCGGTCTGGAGCTGGAGAGGGTCGAGGTAAAGATTGGGGAGGAGGTGGCTTGGGAGGATGTCCAGGTATGTCTTTGACTGGACCATGCGCCCTTATTGCTTTCACATTGGTACCCCATGCCCTATCGATCGGCACTGCACACCCCATGATGGGTTCTCCCCTGATCATTTCCACCAACGAGGTGTCAGCGTCAGGGTGACATACAAGCAAGGCGTTGCAGGGGCTGAATCCTCAGTACGTCCACGTCCCCATTTCCTTCGTTTCTTTGCTTTCCCTCAGGCTGAGCGTGGATATGTTCGGTTTGGTATACAGACGCAAGGAAAGAGATACCTGTGCTTGTTCAGTCAGTGTCAGCCCATTAAGTATGCGTGCGCGTTGGTGCCCATCCAAGGTGTGTGCACTCATACTCTTTCCTCGGTCCTGACCTGAGCTGGGTTGTCGGTGTTGACGTTGTGGATTGGTGAACGTGATTGCGTGTAGACATGCCTTCGGTCAAGATCGTATGTACACGGAACATTGAAGAGGGTATGAATTTCGTCCACTCGGACGCTATTTTCCCTTCCCCAACCTCTGCTCACTCGCATGTGCACGTCGTGCAGAGATACACGTCACGCATCATCTCTACCCTGCCTGTGTTCATGTCTGCCATCCGTACCGCACCCGCCTTAAAAGACTGTCCGAGCGCAAACAACCTCGGACAGAGTCTAGTGATGTACGAGTGCGACCAGGTGTACCCGGTGTTACACGCGTCCGGATCACGCGATTGAACGAGCTGATATGATATGCGATGGCCAGCCTATGCCCATCCCACCGTACCTCCTCGCCATCGCATCAGGAAATGTCGCATTCCAAGTACCCGGGGAAAGACGTGGACGAGCGGTGTGTGAGCCGAACTGGAAGTCATGGGTGCGGCGTGGTACGAGTTCAACGAAGATGGGCCTAGGTAAGTCAAGTCCGACGATGTGATCCCGTACTGAGTAGAGGAGCGGTCGTGTAGGTTCTTGGCGGCAAAGGAAGAGATTACGAGCGACTACAAGTTTGGAGTATATGACTTGTTAGCATTACCACCTGTATGCGCTAGCGCTAAAATGGCTCATTCGCATCTTGTACGTGTCTCACGTTTGTCACGCCAGGTGAGAGCGGTTTTTCAAGCTTTGGCGATGATCGTGCGGATTGACGGGCAATGTTTACGCCACTTCTCACAGGCGACAAGAACCTCGTCGATGTTGTCGTCCACGAGATCACCCACTCTTGGCTTGGCAACGGTGTCACATTTTCTTTCATGGGTATCCGTCGCCTCGGATTCCATACTCACATCCCCTCCCTTCCCAGAAATGCCAATTCGAGCCACTTTTGACGCAACGAAGGTCGCTTTCAAGTGCGGTTGTGATCGTGGTTGCACGTGCACGGTGCGCGTTCCTTATAATTATCAGATACTGACAGTTTATTATAGAATAACCTCTGTTTCATTTTGTTTCAACTCGGAGGAGCACCTTCAATGTCCAAGTTACTTTGACGTCAGCAACGCGGTGTAAGTGAGCACAACCTTGAAGCATCAAGCTCACCGCGCTCACGATGACGGCTCGAGTCGTCACACAACACGCATCGAATATACTGCGATCATAACGATGACTCATTGTTGGTGAGAATGACAAGCCTCATCGAGTAGACCGCAATCACAAGCATAGCATGGCTTCGAATCCCTGATTTCATCTGGCGATATGACGCCATGCTAGTACCATATTCCGACTTCTCTGATCCAACGACCCAGTCCGACGGATGTCGAGCTCGAGTGGCACGTCGATTTGATACACAGATGACTTCAGTGTCGACGAAGTTGTATACGTTCTTTTCTTCATTCAGGTCCAAGTTGATTGTGATGGATCCATATGACCCCAGGCCGTGCTGCGATCTGATTGGTATATGTATATCGATGATTAATGATCAACGATTGATAATTGTACGACGATAACTGAAATGTTATGGCGTTACAAACCTTCAAAGAGAGGTTTTACGTTGATGAACGCCGCGCGTGTCCGACACACATCAACTAGCTCCAGTGCACCGATCTGTCACTTGATACTTTACAACCACACCCATACGAATTGGACAAAAACTGGGATGGCACTGCAAGTATACCTGTAGACACTATCCTTGGGCTATGATTCAGGTGTGTACGCCATAATGCGTGCCTGTCGTGCTGAAACACACATGCACCTCTCTTCGACTCATTTCTGTCGTCACGGTACGGTTGGCCGAACTGGGCCGCCGAAGGTGGGCCCAGTTTGTCAGCAGAGGCCACGAGTGGCATGCTCCCACCCCTGATCCGGCGCGCCTGGCTACTTTCGTTAGCCTAGACTGACTTTTCCGTTCCCATGCGATGCCACACGGGGATCCAACCCGTGTGGTCCCTACTCCCTAGTCTGGTGACCAGACCGTCTGTCGACGGTCGCCTCATCGTGATCGAGGTGCCTCATAGATGGTCTGGTCACCAGACTACCTACTCCCACCGATATCGGCTGATGTCCACTGATGAGAGATAGATTGATGTGGTAAGAAGGTGCCTTGCTTTGTCAGCGATTCAATGTTTGTTGTCATCATGTGGCAGGACCCGAGTTAGAACGCACTGACATGTCCTTTGCCCCTCATGAAGTGTACTCCAGATGTCTACCTGGAGCTTATGGATATCCATTATGGACTCCAGAACTCAAGATCCAGCTCCGCGAAAGTTATCAGCTGGAGGGACTGAAGATTGGCGACGTCGGCATTGTCTCACTTAACGATGGAAGTTTTGACGTGCTGTTCAACATTACACTACCACGCAACGAGCAACCGTATCCCAAGCTCGTTCGAGAGGATTTTGCCCCCGTTATACTAGATCCAGAGGCTGACATCGCAACTCAGCCCCACGCAGTACCTGCTCATGATGTTATCTCAAGCGCCTCCATAGAACTAGTCTCCCGGGAGGTTCATAGTTGCGAGCAAAAGCCACCAAGGTATGCTACTTGTCTATGGTTTTCAGAGAACTCAGAAGGAGGCTGAAGTTTTTGAAGGGCTGATTACGATTTTAGCCTGCCCATGGAAGATGGTGCGGTCCTCATTCTCCCAGAAGGCGCTCAGAGCTGTGATTTAGCAAACGAGAAAAGGTTTTTAGATGAGGCAATTCAACATGCGGTTGATTGGTATGAATGTGCCACCGAAGAGGCCGGTCGCTTCGTCCACAATGATACCCTCTACCTCATCACTGGCTTTCATAAAACACGCTCGTGGTCCCTTGGAGCAGCAGGACGGAGCACTTCCAGCCGTCAAAACCGACGTTCCATTAAGTTTCAAGTCGGACAAATTGACCGAAACAGTGACGCGGCGGCGGCTTACCTGTGGTCGGCCACGCATGGTTTCTCGGGACGTGTTGGGCCGATGTCCATGATTCCAAACCACACTCTCAATGGAAGGGCTTGCCAAGGAGTTAACCAGGCAGTCTTCATTCGTGGATTCAGAATCACGATCAACAAGATACTGTTCTTGAAAATAGTTTCTGTCAAGACTCGACAAGGCAAATTTTTTGGGTTTCGGTCCCGTCTAGCCAACCTTCTATCGCATAGAAGATCTGAGTCTACACAATCATCTGGCAATGAGGGTGTCACAGACAACGAAGTGGATCAAGATGTTTTGGTAAATCACGGTCGACTCCATGCGGATACACATATAGCGATAGATCGTGTGCCAGATGTGTGCCAGGTCTGTCCATCAGTTATGTCACACATGGCTTCTTGTCATGCTTGATGAATTATTGGTATAGGTTTCCCATCCCGGCGACTCAATCAACCAATATTTACTGAAGAAGGTCGGTATGATCACAGGAATCAGTCGTAGTGACCACAGTTAAATACCTCTCATCAGGAACCTCGTGCGGTGGCTGCGCTCACACACGATAGGTTATGGATTGAGATGCTTCAGACGGTTCGTCATCAGCCACATAGTCGTGCACACCTTGACGTTAATGAAAATACTAATAACAGGGATTGCTCGAGCTTGCAGACTTTTCTCGCCAAGAACGTCTTGAAAAGGTTCTATCGACAAACTACCGAATAGTTGTGGAGAACGGTAAGTGCTCCAGGTTTGTTTTCTTGGTGTCTGGCCGCTTAATATTCACAGGTGCTGTATACCTTCGAAAAGGGTAAGTTTTTCTCTCGCGTTCAACGTTCGCTTGTGCTACGTCCTTCCACCCTAACAGGCATGTATTTGAAAGTCCACCTCAAAAACATCCCGAATCGACGCCACTGTCTAGTGCCCTGACCGTAGGTTCAGCGTCTTAGCTGTTGATAATTTCACTGACTTATCCAATAGGGCAGCATCCAAAAGCCTGACATTTCTGACCACCACCCCGAGCGTGAGGGGAGGGAGCAAGCAAGGGAGGAAACGTCTGCTGTATCTAGGCCCCGGCAACAGCATGTGGCTTCTTCCTCAACCTCTGCATCGCGTGTGGACAAGGTCCTCCCGCCTCCCCCCGTTCCGCTCATCCAGTCCGTCTCCTCACCCTTTGGCGGCCCAAACCTCCTCTCTCGCACGTCCACGGTATCTTCGTCCTCGTCTCGTACGCCATCGACGGTCTCTAGCGTTTTTAGTCTCTTGAGTAGGTTCAGTCTGGGGGAGGATGATGTTATACCAAATGCTGATGTTCCCCCCCACTCTTCCTCCAGGAGCACCCTACGGGAAATATCGTCCGAATATTGAAGGGCCTGATGAGCAGGTCATACCTTCAACGATACCTTCAGGGTCGCGATCACCGTTGCCAGTGCCTGGTCGTCAACCGTCACTCAGGCACCAGTCGAGAACTACGTCACGCACCAAGGAGTTACATCATCCATCACTCAGTCCCGGAGTGCTACCTGTCCCATCCGGTGACACACCCCACGTCATACCGGCCGAGCCTTCTGTTGGCGACCTTGGACATGAAAAGGAGTTCGATGATAACGAAGATGCCCGAGAGCCCATCTTTCGTGACAGTGAAGAACATAGAGACGCCGAAATGAGACATCGAGGTGATGCACTGTTCCATGAACTGGAAGAAGGAGCTGCGAATGTTCCGCCGATCTCGCCGCTTCCCACTCGACCCGAGGGTCACGATCAAGCTTCAGTTATTGAATCCAAGTCGATTCATATGGCTGCTGTGCAGGATGCACCCCCCCGACATGCTTCTGGCACTTCGGACACCATGCGTAGGGAAGGAGAACAAATGGCACGTGAACGAGAGTCACCTGGGGCGGAATGCGAAGGCACGCGTCTCGACGAGGAAAGATTCCTCGACAAAGAGAGGGAGGCCAAAATTGCTGCCCTCGAGAATGAGTTAGCCCGTACCTGTGCTGAGCTTGACAAAGAACGTCAATTGCGCACGATGGAGGCGAGCGAGGCACGAATGACAGCTGCAGAACGGGACGAAGCATTGCGCAACCAACAGGCTGATCTCGCTAACGTCACTCGACCAAACCAGGCTTTTCATGAAGAGAAGAGGGCGCTAAAGGAGATGCACCGGGCAGACAACCAACGTCGGAGGGAAGCGCGCGATGAACAGATACAAGCGTTGATCGGCTTGGTTTCCCAGTTTCTGGATGGGCATGCAGCGACTAGACAGCGCGAGGAAGAACAAAGGCAAGCAAATGAACGTAACGCTGGTGAGTTGAATAGTTGCTTTCGATTCATCCTGATTCAAGGAAGCGGATAGGTATCGAGCAAGTCATTGAACATCTTCTGCGACAGAACGCCGAGCAGAGAGAACATCTTAATGCTTTGTCAGATAGTGAGTGATCCGGGCTTTCCATTACCTTTAATACTAATTGGAGGTTGGCGAGCAGGTCGCACCCGACAGTACGAGACTATTGTTGCTCTCCGCGGCATTGTGAACAACCCGAGGCCTTACAATGTCAAAAGTGTACGTGCAGTTCGTTTTGCTCGAGACTATAGTATGGTTCGTAGGAAGCCGGCCATAGAAAATCTTGTCTACATTCATATTTTAAATGTTCTCTGCTGTGACTGACGCCCATCTCCGCAGTATCTGGGTGAATTCGGTGAGGTTCCTGCCACCGAGGTTCGCAATGAAATCGGGAAGCTACGTCAGGAACTCCGCAACATCCAACAGTGCGTGGTCACCCAGCGTCTAAATCTTCATGCTTAACCTCCTTACAGTGAGCTCGTAATGATGAAGTATGGTCCGCGTGGAGAGTTTGATCCTGATGGGTCTGATATTCGTCCTGATTCCTTCGCCTTTTGCTCATAAACAACACAGGAAACCATGGATGGCATCAGGTCCTTCACGGCCTCCACCTCCCGATGTCCCACCTCCACTTGGTGACACAACACGTCCAACTTGGCGCAGCATTCCGCGGCGATCAAGCCGTCGCTCTCGGAAAAGGCGGGAAGATTCTCCTCTTGACGCACCCCCAGAACCACTATCAGCCCATTCTTGGGTTACGTGGCAGCGTGAGTTTCGCCAAGTTTGAAGTTCATACTCCGAGTTTGTGATTGATATCCTCTTTTGTAGCTAATCCTGCGCTGGCACCTACCCCGCCGTCCGTCGAACCCACTCTGCTTGTTCCCGACCGCGGAAGCCCTGGCTTATTCGGCCCTCGCTCACCCCGTGATTCGTACTGTGGTTAGATGACGTTGGAAGACACATTGTATGGAAATAACAATGTCTCGATACATGCCCAGTGCTGTCAGGATCCCTAGGAATCATAGTGCGGACTCCAACAATGTACAACGATTGCCAAAGCAGAGACTAAGTCGCCGCGGAAATGAATTTTACAGATCTTCTCGTTTCTCCCAGCCACGCGTTGTGCCGTGTCGCATGAGGTACTACATACCTCTCAGCCACTAGCCTACCCCTCTCCAGCGTGTCAGTTGATGAGCTGATGCAGCTAGCGAAGATGAACTAAGCCATGGATACGAGCTAACTTCGAGCTACGGCTCATGAGTTGGGCTAGAGCAAACCCATCCGACTCGTTGTTGGACCACCGTGGAGTTGGGGTCAGTTCCTGTGTCCGAATGATGCTGGAGTATAGCTGGGGCTTGGTATGATGGACATCGGAAGTGTCGGGCCCCCTGTGCTCAAGTGCGAGTCAAGGTCAATTATCAACTTAGGCGGTAGAACCACTTGGCATGGTCACTGGCGAATTGGCGTTGGCAGCTTAGCTTTATGATTTAGACTTGGACAGTCACTATGCCTAGCAGTCTGACCTCGATCGGTTGGACTGAATGTATGGCACCGCCAGACAGCTCTGCCAGTGTCACATGGCCCCAGACTTTCCAAATACTGTAATCTTGAGTTCACACACGACTTGGAACATTTCATCTTTCTTTTGTTGAACCATGTCCGATCCTACGACCCAGTCCAACTATGACAAGATCGCGACGACAGACCTCGAGCTCGACTGGCGCGTCGATTTTGATACAGAGACGATCTCTGGGTCGGTGATACATCGATTAGAGGTGCTCGCAGAGGACGGGGTCGGCGAGGTTGTGTACGTCCCTGTTTCTCCCATTCACGTTCGAAATGTCGATCATGATGGATTCGTCCTTGATTCGTGCTGCGACCATGATCGGTATATATCGATGATCGACAATCCCATAGACTTGACACGTCCGATTTGGAGGTGGAGACAGTTGAGGCCAAGATTGGGGAGGAGGCAGTTTGGGAGGGTGTCCAGGTGTGTCCCGGATCATGCACGCTGCGTGTTGGCTCCCATGCCCCATCGTAGTTCTCGATCGGCACCGCACACCCCGTGATGGGTTCCGCCCTGACCATTTCCCTTGGCCGCGTCCACCAAGGGGGTGTCAGCGTCAGCGTCCGGGTGACGTACAAGACAAGGGACAGCATGGCGTTGCAGTGGTTGGATCCTCAGTACGTCCGCATCTCCATTCCCTTCGTTTCTGTGTTTTTTTCTCAGGCTGAGCGGGATACGTTCGGTTTGGTAGACAGACGCAAGGAAAGAGATACCCGTACTTGTTCAGTCAGTGTCAGCCCATTTATGCGCGTGCCTTGGTGCCCATCCAAGGTGTGTACTCGTGCTCATGACCTCTGGTGCTGTGTCGACGTTGGAAGGATTGATCGACACAATTGCGCGCAGATACGCCCTCGGTCAAGACCGTACGTATACTCTCACTTATTCGTTGCGGAACGTTGAAGGGAGTGTTTGTCTAACACGACCGCTGTTCCCCCACCCTTGCTCGCTTTCATTGTGTCCGGGTCTTGTAGAGATACACGGCGCGCATTACCTCCACCTTACCCGTGCTCATGTCCGCCATCCGTACTGCTCCTGCCTTGAAAGACTTCCCGAGCGCCAACGACCTCGGACAGAGGCTAGTGACGTACGAGTACAACCAGGTGTGTGCGCGGTGGTACGCGTGGTTAAACGACTTGATGTGATATGCGATTGCTAGCCTATACCTATCCCGTCGTACCTCCTCGCCATTGCATCGGGAAATGTCGTGTATCGCGCATTCCAAGTACCCGAAGGAAAGACTTGGACGAGCGGTGTATGGGCCGAACCGGAAATCGTGGATGCGGCGTGGTACGAGTTCAATGAAGACGCGCCTAGGTAAATCATATCCGACGACTTGGAGGATTACAGGCTGAATGGAGGAACGCCCGTGTAGGTTCTTGGCGGCAGAAGAAGCGATTACGAGCGACTACAGGTTTGGAGTATATGACTTGTTAGTATTGCCACCTGCGTTTCCCTATGGAGGCATGGTAAGTACAGTGTGTACGCTGGCGCTAGTGTTGCTCATTCACTGATCTTGTAGGAAAATGCATGTCTCACGTTTGTTACGCCAAGTGAGAGCGGTGTTTCGAACTTTGATGGCAATCGTGCTGACTGACGAGCCACACAGCACTTCTCACAGGTGACAGGAGCCTCGTTGACGTTGTCATCCACGAGATCACCCACTCTTGGTTCGGCAATGGTGTTACGTTTGTCTTTCATGGTATCTGTCACCGCGGACCCCATACTCACATTCCCCCCCTTGCCAGACAAGCCAACTCGAGCCATTTTTGGCTCAATGAAGGCTGGACGACCTATATGGAACGTGTACTTCAAGAGCGTCTCCACAGCCCTGCTCACCGCGGATTTTCGTTCTTGATCGGGCGCAAGGGTCTCGACGATGATTTGGCGCGGTATGTCGGTCGACCGAAGTACCAGCGGTTGCAGATCGATTTCGAAAAGGGCGAGGATCCGGACGATGCATATAGTGTTGTGCCTTACGAAAAAGGAGCCAACTTTTTGTTGCATCTTGGTGTGTTATCTCTTTTAGTTCAGTCGTTTCACTTTAGACTAAATAAATGAGTCGGGCAGAAAGGGCGTTGGGTGGGTTGGACGTGTTTTTGCCATACGTGAAGCATTACGTGCAGAGGTTCATGGGGCAGAGTATCACGACGCAACAGTGGAAGGACGATTTGGTGGCGTATTTCAAGGAGGACGAGCGAGCAAGCAAGGTGCTCGATGGAATTTTGTGGGACGTACGTTGTTTCTTGTTGGTGTGTGTGTCCTGCCGACGAACGTATGGACAGGAATGGCTCTTCGGGGAGGGTCTGACACTCCCCGCCCCGGTCGAGTATGACACGACGCTCGCTACTGCGTCGTACGCGCTGGCATCGCGGTGGGACAAGTCCCGCTCGACGGACGTGTCCAAGCTGGACTTCAGTCCGGGGGATGTGGAGGGCATAGATACAAACCAGATCAGTACGTTCTCTCTTCCTTCCGTTCTCTACTGGTTCGATTGACACCTTCATCCCATGCCCCTCCTCGCAGTCGTCTTCCTCGAACGCCTCCAATCCGAGCAGATCCCGCCCCTCCCGCACACCCACATCGATCACCTCGGAACTGTCTACGCCCTCACGCACACGCCCAATGCCGAGCTCCGCCTGAGGTTCTACGAAATAGCGCTGCGCGACCCCTCATCGAGCGCTGCGCATGCGTACATGGTCGACGCGGCGCGGTGGGTTGTCGGTGCGGACGGGACGGGCGTGGTCAAGGGCCGGATGAAGTTTTGCAGGCCGGTATTAAGGGCAGTGGGGAGCGTCGATCGGGGGATTGCAGTGAAGTGGTACAGAGAGTATAGGGAGGCGTTTCATCCGATTGCAAGGGGGTTGATTGACAAGGTGCGTCGTAAATGTTGTCATTTGGGGGCTGTGGTGGGGTGGTACTGACACGTGGGTGTGCGGGTGCGGGTGTGGTTAGGACTTGGGCATTTAAGATCGTTGGTCGGGTTCAGAAATAGGGTTGACTGGACGGGAGGTGGGAAGAATGGAGGGGATGTGACAGACAGATTGGCAGTATGACAAGGACTGACACGCCATCTTGTGCAAAGTATTGTACAGGTTCAAGTGTTGGTGTTCCAAGAAGGACAATAGTTAAACAGAAGACTGGAATGAATTGTGTCATGAGGATCCATAGGTTGAGGTAGTCTGGTGACCATCCCATCTATGAGGCTGTTGTCGCAACCATGTCTACCTCTTTGCCATGGCAGCGGACCTCAGTCGACGTGAGTCTCGCCTACTGTTGCTCCTGTACTTGTATCTGAGTCACCTAGTAGGTGCACTCTAGGTATCCCTCCCAAGGGACTGCCTGTACTACTGCTGCGGCACTGCACGACATAAAAATGCCGCTAACTAGAGAGAAAGTCATGTCATGTGAGTTTCACTAATGTACAATGTTCAAAATGGTGAGACACACCGGTGGCAACTCATGTTTGGGGTCTAGCCTCTTCATCGAGGATGCTGAGCAACAGGTGGGTCTCTTGCGCTGACATCTGCATCTCGCTCGTGGGACATCACGTCAAGGAAATTTATTTGCACTAGTCGCTGCTGGCAGAGCGGTGGGACGGAACGACTGGCGACTGTCTCAGACGACCAGGTCTGGTCAGCAGTGTAATTTATGATCCGAGTCCTGGTCCGCGAGAGCTTTGAGATTGATGTAGAATGGACACGAGAGGTGGACAAAATGAAAGGGCGTGGAGCAGGCGGACTTCGTGTGACTTGGGAGAGACACGTCTTTCCTTGCTCGATTGCGAAAACATATCGAACGAGTTAATTATCTAGCCGATGGTTAGCGTATGATGGACGTTGTATATGTATAACGATCTACGTCTCGCAGCAAGAAAGAAAGCACTAGCATTCCATCCATCAGTGTCTCATCGGTGCCCGCCTCCACGGACACACGGACCCACCACGCTCATCCAGAAACTTCGCCAACGCACTCTGCACTACTTGAAATCGCCCCACAAATCTCCAAACATGTCGTCCTTTTTCGACGCCGGCGCCGACGGGGTGGCAAACAATCCATGACCACCGTTTGCCTGCGTCTGCACGGTCGCAGTACCAGCACGCCCGCCCCAGATATCCGTCGTGTTGAGTGCATGGAACGTGCTCGACGTGTTTCCAAACGCATTGGTGGTCGTGTTCGTGCCCGGGTTGGCGGGGGCACCCCACACGTTGGTAGTGTTATTTACGAGGGCGGCGTTGCCATTCCAACCCGAGGAAGCGGAGGCGCCCCACGGGCCGGTGCTAGTGCCAGTAGTACCCATTACACCGATCGACGGCTGTGATTGTGCATGCCCATGCGTCTGAGCCCCAGAAACGCCGCCAAGCGCGTCCCACGACGAGTGTGATGCAAACTGACCAAACGCGTTCGAGGGCTGGATCGCCTGCTGCGCAGGTGCAGCTGGTACTGGCGTTGGTGCAGGCGCTGCAGAAAAGAGAGAGAGAATGTCTTGTTTGACGTCCTTTGTCGGGGGTTGGGGTGGGGTCGGTTTTGAGACAGGGGGTGCGTGAAAGTCGAGCGAAAACAAGTCGTCTGGGACTTTTTGCTGTTGTTGTTGCAGAGGTTGAGACTGAGGCTGAGACTCAGACGAGGACGAGGACTGGGAAGGTGCAGGGGGAACTTGGACGCGTCCAGCCACCGCAGCAGAGAGGAGTTGTCGGGATTGGGAGTAAGATTGGGCGGTGTTTTGGCGAAATGTGCTGGGGGTGTGGACAGAAGGCGAGGCAGGGCGGGCTGCGGAGAGGCTCGCGGTGGGTGCGTGCGTGGGACGTCCAGGGGCGGGGGAGGTATCAAAGAGTGCTGTATCAGCAGAAGCAGGAGCCCCGTTGGAACCCGACTCTGCGGGCCTGTCGAGGACGGATGGATCTGAGGGGGGAGGTCCATCCATGGCCCATCGCCGTGACTCATATTTCGAGCGGATAAATGATTCCATTTTGCTGAACGAGTGGGTTAAATGAGGAGACGTGCCGAGTGGGGGACTTACTGGTCGAGAGGGATATGGCCTGCTTTGAGATGGGCTTCCCAGTACATGTTTGCACGACAGTTACCCCATCTCTGGATGGACTGGGAAGAAGGTGAGCGACGGCGCGGGTTGGAGGCAGACGAATGGGATTACCTCCATCTGCTCGGGGGTCCACATGTCGAGATCGATGGATTTGACGCGGCTAATGTGCGTGCCCATGCCGCGGTGGATACCTGAACATCGTATGCAGAGATATACCCCACTGGAAATGCACGACAAAATGAGTCTTTTACACAGCGATACGATGGTCGACGAGTTCTCACAGGTTCCATGATGCCCACCGAGGATCTGGGCGTCGTCCGTGAGGAAAGACCGGGTCAAAAACAGTGGTAGTGTGCTCACCGTTGCGCTTGCAGTCTGCGCAGAGCTTGTTGTCGGGCTGCTTGACGAGCTCGCGAAGGATTTTTGCGTTGCGTTCTGTGGTGGCCTTGTCTGGCTTGTACATCGTGCTCGACGTCGAGTGCGATGTGAGTGTGTTGACGGGCTGTGCTATTTGTTTGTTTGTTGTACACGCTGCGACTCGCTAAGCCTATACTCCTCCTTTTCACGACGTGTCATGTCCTCGCCAGCAGCCCGCGCTCAAGCTCGTAGAAAAGCCATCCTCAGTCGTGGCGGCGACCGTCTCGCAAAACTGACCACCTCGGCGCGCGGCGAAGACGCCTCGGCCAACTTGCACGACGGTGAGCTCATCCATGTGTCTCGCGTCTACGACTCACGCCGTCGTCGCTGCAGATGCACCCGCAAGAAGGAGTGCTGCGTTCGTCGGGGAAGAGACGAACATGCCCCCTCCACCGCCCCCGCCAAAGGACACACCGAGGCCATCACCACCCCCACCCACGTTCACCGCCCAGCCAGATCCTTCTGTCTGGCCTGAAGAACAACAGCGCCAGTTCATGCAGGCGCTCATGGACGGTGCCCTCAACCCTAGCGGCCCTTTTCCATCGCAGCCGCCCCCACGACCCTCGTTCGAGACCCCGCCTGGCGCAGATGACCCATTCGCAACCATGATGGCCCAATTGTCCAGCGTGAACGCGGCGCAGGGTGCTGCAGGGAAGGCGCCTGTAGCGCCTACACCACCCAAGCCGCCGACACGGTTGCAAAAATGGATGCCGTTGTTACATCTCGTGTGCATGTGGTGTTTCCTGGCGTTTTTCGTCTTGTGGAAGGAACCACAGGTGTTTGTCGAAAAGACTGCGGGCGCGGTCGAGGTGGCGTTTTGGAAACGCTGGCCCAAGTTGGTCAATCAGGGAACGTTTGAGGGTACATGGGGGGTGCAGGTCGTCGTAAGTGGTTTTTATTGTGAGGCTGTCGAGATGGCTGAGGTTGCGTTTTGCAGTCGTTCTTTTGGGCGTTTATAACGCTGCAAGTGATGCTGCACTCGTTGCGTATATTCGGTGGACATGTAAGTCGATGTTCTGCTCGTTTCGGTGTGTGTTGACCTCATCCCATGCAGAACGACATGCAACCACCAGCCCTACTGACCGTCGTTCTTCCACACCTTCCGCCACCATTGCCATCAGTGATCATGAATGGACTAGGGTATCTGCGCATGGGAAATGCGTTCTTGGACGACATGGCGGCCATTGTGTTTGGGATTGGGATGCTCATAGTGATCACATCCTGGTTTGCCGATTAGAGACATGTTTTCTGGCCGGACATTTTCGCAGCGTGTGATTATGGTCATATTATATATAGGCTCAATCATCATCCATCTACGATAGCGTCAAGGGAGGATTGCTGCAGCCCCCATCTTGGGTCGACTGGGTGAACTAAGCATCTCCTGAACCTGTTCCTCAAGCTCCTGTGGGGACACAGACTTGGCCGTATTTGCCTTGTGCCGTTTTGTAATCTCCGCGAGCCGTTCCTTTTCTTCTCCGGGTAGGATAGGATGTCCAGCAGCAAGCGCAGCGGACTTGTAGGCCTCCCATGGGTCACCGCCCGCGAGGTTCATGAGTTCCTTGGCGATGGTCGTCGACCACTTGTTGGACATGTCGAGCGTCGACGTCCTCCCGTCCTCTACGTTATGAAAAAACACGTTAATCCCATTAGTTGGTACACGAGAAACGGAGGCAAATATACGAGGGCGAGACTCGTGTTTTTTTTACTCACCAAACTCGACCGTCGCTTGAGGTGCCCAGGACTCCTCGCACGTCTTGGGCACCTTGTGAACGGCAATCTCGAGCAGGGGATTGGCCCAGCGTATTCGTGGCAGCTCTTCGTTGACGAAATGTCTGCGCAGAGTCAGTGTTCAACGTTGAGCGTCCCTAAAAGGATCGCGCTGGCTCACCGTGCCCCCATGTGATCATTCCTCGCCGCCAACGTTAAACTGATACGTCGGAGTCCGTTGAGCGCGAGTCGTGGGCCTGCATTGAGATGTGCGAGGACACGGGAGAGATGGGATGGGGGGGGAATGAACTTGCCGCGTCGACGTGGCATGGCTTGCTCGTGTCAGACGAACGTTGTTTGGCTTTGTTGAATTCAAAAGGCCTTGCCTGCCTCCGAAACCTTGGCGAGCCGGGATCGGCGGAAGCATGGCCAGAAATGACACACGGCCATGAATACCTCTGCGACCGCAAGTCTCGGAGGTGATGGTTTCATACGCTCAGGCATCTGCCAGGCTACTGCGACTCGCTTATCGGATGTCATTCCAGAAGCTAGACAAAACTGTAAATATCCACCGAAGGCAACCAAGGGTATGTGTGTTTCAGGCTCATCCAACCTCTACTAAAACCGTGAGGCCGCACGGGGCTTTCAATGCCAAACTCACCATCTATCTTCGCTCTCGCTATGCGCTTGAATTCCGCTCTCATCTCCACTTTCTTGCTCGCTTCTGCGGTTCTCGCAGACTTTCACCGCGAGAAGCTACCCCCCCCGTTTCTTAACCGTGTCGAGAATCTATCGACTCTACCACCGTTCAATTTCCATATGACGATGACCAGTGGGCTGGTGCTGTGTGGCTTATGGAGGCGTGTTTCCTCTTGATCGTGTGTTACTTGGTCTCATTCTGCCTTGTTCCGACAGCTAGGAACTGTCAAGCCCACCGCTGGCACGTTCGCTGTCCCCGGTGCTAACGGTTAGTCTGGGACCCAGACCGCTTATGAGGCAAGCCGTCGATAGACGGTCTGGTGTAGGGTACGGGCGAAAACTCAACAGGGTGTTAATAACCAGTTAATAACCCCCCCTCGAGCAGGGATTAACATTGGGTTTTCGCCCGTACCTAGTCTGGTGGGCTGCGCGGGCACGTGACATTCATCCAAAAATAATTAGTTACTGTAAATATTGCAAATGATATTTCGGATCGATCGACGACGCGACTTGGACGCGACACGATCACTTACTACGATCACAATGATATGGACTATTCGTCCCATATTTCAGCAATTCTCGTGGCCCCCTTGCATCTACTCGATGGCCTTGCATGTTTGCACGCCGCTGTTCAATGCTGTCGTTGCGTTTGATGATAGGGACAAGCGAGAGTTTACATATTAAGGGGGTAACGTGAACATAAGCCAGGCCTCTCACACTCCCAACCCTTCCAATGTCTTGGACCGCGCTCGAATGCATCTCTACTTCAGCCTGTCTCGTTGGGCTGGCGGCGACGATCGCCACCGCATACTTTCTGTACAACAGGTATCAGGCAGCACCAATCTCCAAGAATGGCATCCCTCTCCCTCCAGGGCCCCCTGCACGGAGGTTCTGGGAGAACGCAATGCCCACTGTAAAGTAAGGTTGACCACCTTACCTCGTACTCATTTGATTCGACCCGTTGCTCCCCAGCGTCGCACGCACACTCGCAGACTGGGTCACAGAGTATGGCCCTGTGATCACGTTACGCAGGGGTAGTCACATCACCATCATCATTGGACGCGTGGATGTACGTTTTTTTTTGTCATTGTATCATACATGCTGATCATGCATCACGGCGTTGCTTTGGATGTCTACTTGACGTCACTCATCTGTAATCGTCAATTCGGACGAGTAGGCTGTTACTGAGATCATGGAAAAAGAGGGCAGCGCGCTCGCGGACCGTCCCCGCATGATCTCCGCTGGTGAGATGCTGTCCAAGGATATGCGACTCCTGCTCTTGCATAGCGGCGAGCGGTTCCGTCGTTTCAGGAGAGCCGCACATACCTACTTGCAGCACAAGGCAGCAATAGCCTATCAAGACATACAGCTCGAACATGCAATGGATGTCATTACGGATATCCTCGACGACCCAAAGAACCACCGGGCACACGCACAACGGTGAGGATACGTTTACCCCGTTCGAGGACCTTGCTTCAACTGACACGAAAATTTGCAGGTACGCTGCATCGGTTACTCTGCGTTTGACGTATGGCAAGTCGACACCTACTTCGAACGACGATCCAGAATTCGCCAGGGTTCACCAAGCGGCGAAGAACTTCTCCCATGTGATGCGTCCTGGAGCGTATCTCGTGGATCGTATCCCCTTGTTGAAATATGTTCCTGGATATGGTCGTGATTTGGAAGAGTATCACATCTTTGAACGGCAACTCTACAGAGACCAAATGAATCGCGTTCAATCGGAGATGGTAAGCATAAATTCACGCGCACATCTGGGCTGCGAGTTACATCGGGCATGCAATCGGTACAGGAAACGAATCCCAATAGCGAATCATTTATGAAAATGCTTCTGGAACACACCAATGAACATAAACTCTCGATGGATGAAATGGCTTATCTTGCTGGAGGCTTATTTAGCGCTGGGACAGGCACAGTATGTCCCTTTAATCAATAACCGATTACAACGTGGACTGAACTAACTAACATTGCTTGTCACAAGACTTCAAAGGTCATTACACACATGATTATGGCTGCTGCCTGTCATCCAGGAGCGCAAAAACGTGTTCAAGAAGAGTTGGATGTCGTCACCGGAAAAGATAGAAGTGAGTGTTAGCGTTCTGATGGTCATGAATAGCTGGCAACGTTGCGACAGTACCCACCTGGGAAGATTCCGAGTTGCTTCCTCAGGTCCACGCGTTTGCATTGGAAGTACAGCGCTGGAGACCTGTTGTACCCATTGGTGGGTGTTTTCTACACTAAGAGATAACGAGATAGACTGTACTTTCCCACAGGAGTTGCACACCGTGCCACTCGGGACATCGTCTGGGTACGTTTCTTATCATCCACTGGTTCGGAAAGCCTTTATCGAACCTGGGGATAACACAGAGGGGTCAATGCATTCCTGCGGGTGCCACTGTCATTGGGTGTCATTGGTGATTATGATCGTCATTTGTTCGTCTTGAGCTGCTGATTCGTGATCGATTGCCTAGGGCTCTATGTCAAGATCCAGTGGCATTCCCAGAACCCGATACATTTGACCCCCAGAGATGGATCGACAACGAAGGTCGGCTCCGGAACAACATGACCTCCTACCCATATGGCTATGGCAGAAGGTAGGTTGTATACGTCATTTTTGATTTCTGATCAGGGCTGGACGAGATCACCCATAGAGTCTGCCCGGGACAGCATCTTGCAAATACATCGCTGTACATCAATCTTGCACTCTTGCTTTGGGCGTTTCGTATTGGGGAGCGACCTGATGCACCAATCGACACGAATCCTATCATGGACTCGGTTGCTACGCAGGTAGCTCCTTTTGATGTGGAGTTTGTACCTCGGATAGAGATGGGCCGATTGAAGGAGATGATGTCCGAATCAGGATCTCTCTGAAAGTCTTGTATGAGAATACGTCAACACCTAGGAGGCTGGCACATGTTTGCAGATGCTTCTGTACTGTAGCATGTACTTTGTCCCTCGAGACTCTGAGCTGCAGTCCGAGCGGTACTTAAGAATCAATTGGAACTGAGGCTATGAAAAAAGAGCGCGTTCAGCTGCATCCCAGACCCTTACCTACCCTAGCATCATGGACTCGGAGACCATCGAGACAATATTTTTGTTATTTATTTTACCATGGACTTGTCCTTCGTGGGAGTTTGGACAAGTCAAGTCCTTCTGGTCGCAGACGCGTCCGCTCACCATCGCGAAGGGCGACAGCCACCGCAGCTGCGTCGATCTGCGAAACACCCAAAACACGACCAGCGACGATCAGATACAACATGGCAACGACCAACGGCAACGCCTCGGCCCCGTCCTTGACCACCTCAACCTCGAACGGCGTGCCCTCCAACGACGGCCATGTCGATGCTCCACCTCCCTTTGACGTATCTCTTTTTCGCTCATATCTCCTTGCTCTTTTACCCCCAGTGTTCGGCGCATACCCCGAAGAACTCGTGTCTCTTTTCGACGACGAATTCGAGGAGAAAGTATCGAGGTTCGCGGCGGAGGGCGGGGGCGTCATATATGTCGTCAAAGTCAAGGAAGAACAAGAGGGTGAGGCGAATACTTGGCGATTGCCAGAATGAACCTAACACACAGCAGAGGATATCCCCCTGCGATTCTACTATCAACTCACCCCTCAGCTTACATATTCCTCTTCAAACGTTACCTCGCTAGCCCTCATCAAGCGCGGTCCAACCCTCGATCCACTCACTCCTCTGGCTACCCAACTTCATATACTAAACTTGTTTGGGGGTGAGGAGACACCATATGAGGGTCTGCATGCGGTGGTGAGCTGTGGTATGAAACCGTGGTTCGATGCCTTTGTCGGTGCCCGTGGCGTTGGCAAGGATGGCGACAGCAAAATGGGCAAGTGGATGT
>JBBPJQ010000433.1:0-24792 GCA_038088795.1 Boletus rex-veris
ATAGCACGAGGATGCCATGAGGAGCATAGCCGAGATAAGGCAAGATAAGGTCATGTGACCGAGCACGTGACTAGACATGTGACGAGTGTGATAAGATCACGTGACTTGATAAGATAAGGTCCTGTTCAATGGATAAGACAAGTGAGTTAGACGAGCGAGAAAAGGAAAAGATATCCAGCAATAGGGGCGAGCGTAACACTTTGGGGATGATATTGAGCTCGAAGAGCTTCAGACACAACTCGAGGCATATCAGATGAAAAATGGGACCGGAGATGAAGTGGAAACTGACCTTGTGGACAATGATATGGATGGATGGGTAGACGAGGCGAGTTTCTTGACGGCCAAGGAGCGCGCAGACCTTGAGGCCCATCTGGAACCACTTCGACTGATACTTGCCAAGGTCAGTCAAATTTCGACTGTGGTTGCCATATCTGACTGTCCCTGTTCCTGGTAGATTCACAAACTGGCCGTCAGAATCATACATTCGAGCACCAAACTGCTGCTGGTGTGGAAGGAGATCTTGGGAGAGTTGCAACTGGCCATCAGAAATCTCCCATGGGATGTGGCGACCTGCTGGAACTCGACGTTCAACATGTTGAACTTTGCATTAGAGTATCGTGTAGGAATTGATGGAATAACGGACAAGAATAAGTTGGGACTGAGCAGTCATGGGCTGGATGGTGAGGAATGGGAGTTGTTGAGGCAGCTGCGTATTTTTCTCGTGCTACACCAAACCTCACCATGGTCATCCCAGCCATGGACTATATGGACGAAGCCTTCACCACTGGCATGTTAAACAACAAAGAACTCAGCCCAGCCATCCACGCCACCATGGGATTCGCCAAGAAGACTCTGAACTGATACTATTCCTTGATGGATTCGTCTGATGTGTATCGCATCGCTATGGGTACGTTTCTCAGTATTCACGCACTGTAATTCTAACAGGCTACTAGTGCTGCACCTGCACCACAAACTCAAGTACTTCAAGGCTGCTGGCTGGCCTACAAACTGGATTGCAACCGCCAAACAGCTCGTTAGTGATGTCTACAAAAATTCGTATCACACGCATCACAGTTCAAGCAACATGGACACTGATGACATTGCGGAAATCACACAGGAGTCTAATGAATCCCCCGCCAATGTATTCGACAACCTTCTGTGCTTGGCTAAACCAAAACCAAAGGTCCTGCATGATGAACTGCAAGCATATCTTGCCACTGATGTTGAAAATGTGTTGGATGCCATGGAATGGTGGACCACTAATCAAGCTAGGTATCCTCAGCTCTCCCGCATGGCAATCGACTATCTGAGTATTCCAGGCAAGTTTGGCACATGCTTACTTTATTGCTGGCTTATCAAACTTGTACATAGCTACATCTGTTGACGTTGAACGCCTGTTTAGCCAAGGCCGTATTCTACTGTCACATATCCATAATCATTTATTCTGTCAAAGTGTTCAGGCTTTGCTGTGCCTTGGGTCATGGAGTCAGATGGGGCTGGTAAAAGATGCTGATGTTAAGAGAGTAGTTGTAATGGAAGATGTTGGAGCTGACAGTTTGGTGCTCTCTGAAGGATGGGATGCCATTGACGAGACATAACTCAAGTAGTAGATTTTCGTTACATCCAAGTTGTGTATTTAGACTATAGACCCTAGGGTATACCCACAATGGGTATGTACCCATATACCCATGTGTGATACCCATGGAGTGTTGAACCCATGGGTTCATGGGTCATGGGTTGTGTGGGTATGGGTATGGGTTGACCTCATGATACCCATGGGTTTACCCATGCTAATCCCTATATAAACCCCAATTCAGCACCAGAGAACACTAGTCTTGTTCTCTTGGAGTTTTCCCTACAGGCAACTCTACTTCTCTTCCCTTGTCTTTTTCTCTGTGCAAGCAACCTAGCAAACAAAGGCTTCACTTAAGTGTGAGTCCTTTAAGGTTGTTTCAGTGTGGGGTGAGCCGGCATGCCAGTCATGTCATCAGGGTGAATGCTGTAAGTATGCTGTGATAATCTGCCCAAATCGGAGTTTTACTGCCACTTGCTGTGCAGGGAACTCAAAAACTGTGAGTCACAGTTACATCATGCTGTAATGGCTGTGTCACTTATGTGACTGTGCCAAAATTAGGGATTTGCTGATGCACATTGTCTCATGTGGTGAAGACCAAACAATCAGAGTTTGGAATGTAATCACTGGTCAGAGTGTGGGAGGTCCATTCCAGGGACTCATGGATTCTGTGACCTCTGTTGCCTATTCTCCTCATGACAGTCACATTGTCTCTAGCCATCAGAACAAAACAATTGTGGTTTGGAATGCAGCCACTGGTCAGCCTGTCTCAAATCCATTTGAAGGGCACACAGATGTTGTCACCTCTGCTGTCTATTCATCAGATGGTATCCATATTGCCTCTGGCTCTAATGACAAGACAATCAGGGTTTGGAATTGTCATATTCCATTCCAACCCCTATTTGGTCACCTCCATACATCTCCGTACACCTCCAGCCAACTCCATTAAACTCCTCAAATAAGGTCACACCTCCAAAGAACTCCCTTAGAAGTTCATCTCCTTCCTTAGGAGTTCATCTCCACCCTTAGGAGTTCCCTTAGGAGTTCAACTCCGGAGATTAGCTCCTATTCTGAAACCTCGGACTTGTACAGATCCATTGGACATCCATGGAGTTACATCTCCAGACTCATACCTTTTATTAATCTCCTTCAGTCTTAGTCTGCATTCCCTATATCAGTCCATACAGCCCATTCCAGCTGTGTTCTGCCTCCATCAGTCATTTCTATGTACATTGCCTTCGCACAGTAGTTTTGGACCCAGACTTCCTCCAGGTCTCTATCGTATATATACTCCTGTACTTCTCTGTTGTACCTTCAGTACAAAAATCAACTAAAGCCCTATTACTTCCAATCTCGCTCTTCCCTATGATCTCCCCATCTCCTCCTTAAATCTCTGAACCTCTGAAATATGAGGACCCATGAGTCTGGCAAGGGCGCAACACATAAGTCCTGCACTGATGTCCTCACCCCCTCTGCTCCTTGGTCCTTCCATCCTCCGTCCTCTCCGGACGTTGCTGCTAGTCAGTGACAAACGTCAGAGCCCCTATCTATCACCTCTGAATGGACTTCATTCCAATACCTTTGGACTTGGACTACCTCTGGACTTTGGTTCATCAACCTCAATCTCTCCGGATCTCCGCCGAAGTTCAACAAGGAGAAATATGGACTCTGACAGGAATGCAACTACTGGTCAGTGTGTGGCAGGTCCATTCCAGGGGCATGAAGATTCTGTGACTTCTGTTGCCTATTCACCTGATGGTAACTACATTGTCTCTGGCTCTAATGACAAGACCATCAGAGTTTGGAATGCAACCACTGGTCAGTGTGTGGCAGCATTTGAGGGGCATGAAGGTTCTGTCAACTCTGTTGTCTATTCACCTGATGGCAACTGCATTGTCTCTGGCTCTAATGATGAGACCATCAGGGTTTGGAATGCAATCACTGGTCAGTCTGTTGGAGGTCCATTTCAAGGGCACACAAATGCTGTTGACTCTGAGTTGCCTATTCACCTGATGGCATTCATGTTGTCTCTGGTTCATGGGACAAGAGTGCTAGGATTTGGAATGTGACTACTGGCCAATGTGTAGCAGGTCCATTCTTGGGGCACATAGCTCCTGTCACCTCTGTTGCCTATTCACCTAATGGTTCCCATATTGTCTCTGGCTCTTTGGACCAAACCATCAGGGTTTGGAATGCAACCACTGGTCAGTCTGTTGAGTCATCTGGGGAGTACACAAGTGAGGTTACATCTGTTGCCTACTCACCTGATGGTGCTCATATTGTTGGTGGCTTCAATGAGTACATTGCTACTAGGGTTTGGGATGCAACCACTGGTCAGCCTGTTGCAGGTCCATTTGAGGGGCATGTCAATTCTATTGACTACTCACCCAGTGGCACTTGTATTGTCTCTGGCTCAGGAGATGGTACCATCAGTGTTTGGAATGTAACCACTGGTCAGTGTGTGGCAGATCCATTTCAGGGGCATACAGATGGTGTTCAGTCTATTGCCTATTCACCTGATGGTACCCATATTGTCTCTGGTTCTCAGGACAAAACCATTAGGATCTGGAATGCAGTCACTGGTCAGTGTGTAGTAGACCCATTCCATGGGCATGCAGATCATATCACCTCTGTTGCCTACTCTCCTGATGGCACTTACATTGCCTCTGGCTCTGAAGACTATTAGAGTCTGGAGTACAACCACTGGTCAGTGTGTGGCAGGTCCCTTTGAGGGGCATGAAGATTCCATCACCTGTGTGGCTTATTCATATGATGGTGTTTATGTTATTTCTGGATCTTGGGACATGTTCATTAGGGTTTGGGATGCAACCTCTGGCCAGCCTATTGCAGGTCCAATGGAAGGGCACACAGGTGGTGTTTGCACAATTGCTTGTTCACCTGACAGCATCCACATTGTCTCTGGCTCAGATGACAACACCATTAGGATTTGGAAAATGTGACCACTGGTCAGTGTGTGGCAGGTCCATTCCAAGGGCACACATATTATGTTTCAAGTGTTGCCTATTCACCTGATGGTGACTAGTACATTGTCTCCGGGTCCTGGGATGGTGCCATTAAAGTGTGGAAGGTTCAGGAATTTACATCTTTTGGTGACATTTGTGTGGAGAATAGCTGGATTCATTCTTCTAATGGTGCTTGCTTTGGTTGGATTGCTCCTTGGGGCAGGAATAGTTTTCATTTACCTATCCATTCTCTGGTGATAGCTTCCCACAAAACTCATCAAGTTCAAGATGTTGATATTTCTTTGTTTGGGGAGTCTTGGACCTCTTGTTGGAACTGATTTCTCATTCCATTTAAATAGCTCTATGTCCTACCCTACCTTTAGTTTATTTTGTGTTACTGATAGCACAAAAGGATCATTGTATTTTCACATTGTATGTGCAATGATGACATGTACAAGTTGCAAGACACAGTGTGTCACCATGAATGTTGTCCGACCCAGCAAGTACATAGATGCACTGCGGGGGACAATCATCAACACGTACATACCCTTCCAAGAACAAGGTCAACATTGAGTAAATGAGGTCATGGTGTCTGACAGCGCGACCAGCGAGGTTTTAGATAGCAGCCACTCTGTCAACTCGGACAATGGGTTTTCAAAAACCCGCCGGATAGCCGTCCCAGTACAATCGGGTCGGGCTCCGAGGTTGACGACCAGGATGTCGGCTAGTAAACACAAGAGGTCTAATGTTCGAGGTTCAGTAGTGTCTTCACTCGCACGTGAATAGTGTCATACCTACATCAGAAGAAGTATCAATGGACTGTCGTCTTGCAGTATTCTGTCACCTACAAGAAGTCTACAATGCCAAGCTTTGTCGTAGAGACATGCCAGGGGAGAAAGACGGACAGTGCAACAATCCACCATCTTGCTCGGTAAATCTTGGCGACCCGTTCAAAAACCTATGACACATCCAATTTACCTCTGCAGCCTCACAAAAGAAAAAGAAACACCAATCCGTGCACACTGAATCACCGACTCAATTCGGCAGAATGTCTGCGCGATTCGATGCGCGATCCCACTGGCAACGTGAATTTCCCCTGACTTGACGCCAAACTATGCTTTTCGGAACGACCTGTAGCTGCCGACAAGTACAGAAGCACGTCAACCCGATGCACACGCGGTCGAAAGACGACAGACACCTCCTACGAACCAAGTGATCTGCCTCTTTATGGACTGTCGCATCTCGCCCGCCAAAACCACGCGTAATTTGCTTCAGGATAGTGGCCATGTATCAATAGCCCGGATGTTGCAGCACATGTAGGGAGTCCTGCTAGGTAAGTCCTACAGGCACCGATGGGATGCAATACAATGAGACTTATTGCCATGACTTCCGCCATCCGCCTCCAATATCAAATATCTCGCCAATGTCCCATCCACGAGGAGTCGACAAAACGACAGCGCGAACGCATACTCGTCGTAGAGGCGGAACTTGACGCATCATGTTGATATTCGTTCTCCAGATGTATGTCTCACCTTAGAACATGGTGCCCGCGGGCCCCTTGGCTTTTGTCTATCGCTTGGTTTGAGATAGCAAGATGGAAGCGGACCAAAACATGACTATTGGCGTCGTATGTGCGTCCTGGTAACTTGAATGACTGGATGACATCAGGTTAGAGGAATGCTAAAAGCGTCTGACACACATACGCTACCTCCGAACTCTGAAAGACTCTTCGGGGCCAAATCTATATGGGCCGGCAGCGCGGACGGGAATCACGGGTTTTCGACGGACTGCGTTTCGAGTGGGAAGTATAGCACTCTATGGCGAGTTCGTAAAATCTAGATCGCAAGCTGAGCCAAAGAGACAAAAAGCGAGGCAGTATCAACCCACCTCAGTGCCTCCGCTGACCGGTCAAGGAAACGTAGTTTGGAGACACATGCTGGCTAGCAACACGTCTGTCGGACTGAATATCCTCAGCAATCTCAGCGCTTTTGTAACGATCGCATCCACGCTTGGCGTCGGGTGCAGTTCAGCTTCTCATCATAATTGGAGTGGTCCAACGACGATCGGTACGGGCACCAATTTTGGTGATGGCATTCAAAAAGTTTCAGCAAGCAAGGGAGAAATGAGACAAGTGTGACGTACAGAAAACCCCGTGCATTGCCTGGCCGCGTCTTAATTAGCCCACGCGTTTTCAGCTGGGATTAGCCCGCTACGTGCACGGACGTCGGAGGAAAGTGTGAGGGCCACCAGGATTCAAGGGATTCAGCCGGAATGAGTCCGACACCAGCGTACATCCGGCCCATCACCAAAGGAAAGAGGGAGAATACCGGCTTTATATAAGCACGTAAATGCACATTACACCACACGTCCACCTTCACACAAATGCCGTCGGAAATACGAACAAGATTCCCCCGTGCTTAGTAGTCCTAAACACGGGTGATCTTGTCGTGTTTCCGATAGTTCTGGTTGTATGTCGATATCCCAAACTGCGCAGCGACGGACTGCCCCTTCGTTATATGGGCGCGCCATCGTTGCTCTACCGCAAAAAGGGGTCGACGCGCGGTTCCAGGACTATGACAACCAACAATCCAAGGTCTTGGCAGAGGAAGGAGTCGCAGAACGGGTACGTACATACGCCGACGGATTTATGCCCATAGTTCTACGTCGTAACCTTGATGATCACCATCTGTTCTTCTAGATAAATTGTCATCGGAGTCATTGTCTCCAAGACAACTTTGGAAGAGTCTCACTTTCACTACTAATTTCCGAGGACCGTCCAACTGCAAAAGACCTTTGTTCACGAACCTCACGAGAAGTATCTATATTCTGACCCGCCCAGCGTTTCAGCATTGACAAATTCTCAAAAACTCCATGAACGAGAAGGACAACTTTGCCATGTTTTCAGTCTCAACCCTGTATCGGTATCTGGACCGAGTCATAAAGACGCTGTCCTGCCGGAGCATGTCCTTCTCGGCGGTCGAATTGGTAACCATCAGAAGTTCACCAGTTCGAAGAATAAGGTGACGCCGCGTGCAACTTCCCGGAGGATCTAAATCTCACAGGGATTCACCACCAAGTGTGTCCTCGCCTTCTGAGGCTCGCTTCTGCCGCGTGAATTTCCTGGGTATGGAACACTCGAATGGATTCTTGTGCTATCGTTGTGCGTTGCTAGGTCCACTACATCTGAACAGGCGGACTTTAATTGGGTGAATCTTGTCAAATTCAGACCAAACTCGTTGCCCCCGTGGCGCCACGATAAGTGGAATTAACCGGCGGCTCTGGTGTCATCTCCGCGTGCAGCGTGGATGTGGCGGTCAGACCCTTGACCCCATATATTTAGCGTCGTACCCACTCCAATCGGTGAGACATACGAGCGTTTGACCAACATTTGACAGCTATTGAAAGCTCATTCCGTGGCAGCTAATTAATTTCTCGGGCAGTTAGACTGGCAGCTTACCGGGTTCTCTGAGCAACGGAGAACGTCGTAGGGGAATTGCATTACCCTCCGCTCTCGCGGATCGCGACTACACTGCCATATCCGGTGATGGTGAACAACACGGGGAACGGTGACTTGGTATTATTCAGCGACTTTGACTCATGTGCCTTCAATTTCACTCCTTCCTTGCTTGACCCATAACTAGGATTCCTTCGAATTTGGTGGCCGTCTGGTCACGTCGTTGACATGTTTGTTTATTTTCTCCGCCTTTATCAGAATGGTCTCGGGCATTCATCCCTGGTGCAATCCGTACCCCCTGGTCCTCAAAACTGACTTGTTCATTCTGTGTAATGAAGTTTCTCGCTCCCATCTCCAACGCTTTCTACGTTGCAGGCATCTTGACTTGGGATGTCCTTCTGACATTAGCCAACCTTGTTCGCACTAGCCGTCCTATTGGAAAGGTTATCCCTCATGGTCACCCAGGTTACGGAGGATATTGGCCAGAATACAAGCCACCACAGGAAGGTGACAGTCGATGCTGCTGTCCTGCCTTGAATGCAATGGCTAACCATGGTATGTCTGCGGACGATCAAGGCAATATTTGGCTCACCACTCTTCGTGTGATTTCGGTGTAGGAATCTTTCCACGCAATGGACGAGGCATCAAGTTCACCGAAGCACCCAAATATCTTCGTTCGACGTACAATTTTAGCCCTTCGTTTTGCGACTTTGCATGCCACCACGTTGCTCGCATGCTCAACAGAAACTATAATGAAGATACGTTTGATTTGGAAGAGCTTAATTTACACAACGGGATCGAACATGATGCTTCGCTCACCCGTACGTAGCATCCCACTACCCAGCCGATGTGATCGTTTACCTCCGTTCCACTCAGGACTTGACTCGTCGCTACAGCCCAATCAAGCGGTGCCTGATCCAGCTGTCATCGAAGAACTCTTCTCGTTCGCTACTGGAAAGGACGCCAACGGAAATCCGCTTCTCATGGGCAAAGATTTATCCTGCATTTTGGGCAAACGTCGAGTCGAATCCAAGGCGTCGAACAAAGAGTATAGCCTCCGATTTGCGCATAAAATTTTTGGCAGTGCCAAGTGCGTCGTCTGTCATCTACTCCATCTTCAATGACATTGTAATGACGCTCATCCTTTGGTCTGTGTAGCGCGTCGACGATGTCGATAGTTTTTGGTGGTCGGGTAGACGACCTTCGGATGATTTTATTGGAAGAACGGCTCCCTGAAGGATGGGAATCGCGGGTTCGTAAGCCCTATGGGCTAACGATGTTCACTCTCAACTGTGTCATTTTCGCAATGGAGTTTCGCGTCAGAGAGGCTGATTGGGTCGTCGATGGGAAGCAGGTCGAGTCTGCGAACCAGACTGTCGAGGAAGATGGTTGAAGCGTTGGAGTTAGGGAAAGGAGGCTTGAGCGCCCAGAAAGGATGATGATGCGGTGCTTGATTACATTTGGAGTGATTTGCTTACGATCTACATTCAATTATCGCCTCACTGTCTTGTCCCTGGGTCCGTATCCAGTCTTCTGTTTCTACAACTACCACTGGACTGCATCTCAACAAATGGAGCCCTTCATGATATTCGATCTCTCTCACCCGCTACGCGAGCCAATGCCATGCTACCCAGGAGACCCCGGATTTAAAATGAGCCTCACATGTTCCTTTCCCCTCATCGCAGCTGGGTCCGTGCCAGCACCTGGCAGCACCAGCTGCACCAGCAGCGAGACCGATCAACCTGACCCTCACATGGTCGTCCGTGTGCACGCACTTTCTTTCAGTACCCATACGGGCACACACATCGACGCACCCTACCACTTCTTCCCATCCGGTCCGAAACTGCACGACATCCCACTCTCCCAATTCGTCGGCCGCGCTGTCATCCTGGATGTCCGCCATCTCGCCCGGGATCGGGGCAAGATCAGTTGGGCGGACGTGACGAACGGTTCAGGGACCGGTGTTGCCGGAGCGCTCTCACGCATCGGTTCACGTGCAGAGGACAAGGCAGACATCGTGTTACTCTGGACGGGCTGGGACGTCCACTGGGGTACGCCCACTTACTTCTTACATCCCTATTTCGCACGAGACGTTGCGACGGCGCTGTATGGCCTCGGGGCCAAGATCGTTGGCGTGGACGTGCTCAACCCGGATGAAACGCCTGCGGACGAGAATGCGGAGACGGAGCATGGGTGGGGGATGCATGAGACGTTGCTTGGTCATGGAGTACTCATTTGTGAGAATCTGAAGGGGCTTGGGGAGTTGGTTGGGACTGGGAGCGGGGGGGAGGAGACGTGGGTCAGTTTGATGCCGCTGAGTGTGCATGACGCGGACGGTGCACCCGTGCGAGCATATGGCTGGAAGCAGCCTCTTGTGTCACGTTGACTAGAGGACAACATCACGTTATTTACTCTTGTTTGCACCTGCCCCTAGGGCTAAAGTGGTCATACTAGACCAGCGCCAGGCTCATGCTATTGCGGTTGCCCGTCTCCTTCATCGCGTCTCTTAAGACTTCCAGAATGACGTATAAGTACAGTTGCTTTGATGAAGCTCTTGCAGCATTTGGCTGATTAGCTCTTCCAGGTCGCACTGCCGGATCACTCTGATTCACACCTCCCGTCCACTTCATACATGTGGGGCTCTGAGTTGGAAGCAGGAAAAAGCATGGGTGTACTGAGCCGAGCTTACAGCGTACATCGCCTTCATGTCAAATGTCAACGCACGAATACACAAACGAAGCACACCAAAAAAAGACATGGCGCTTGACCTTCAAAAGTGGCTGTGGACAGAGGTGGACCTGTCCACACTGTGGACAATGCACACACAGTGGATCTCCACAACAGCGCTGCATGTATAAAAGTCTGGCAGGGCAGGATATCTCTTCAACCCCCCCTTCGATCATGCCCGCCGCATCAGCACTAACTCTTCCAATTCAAGCTCTCCCCGTGAGTACTGCCATCCTTGTTTGCTGCACTGACGCTGACGAGCCAATGTTCAACAGGACAGTCCTACTCCGAAGGAAACACGACAGAGGCAACCGCCAGCGTTGACCGATCAGCTGGAGCTTTTGTTTTCTGAATTACCATCAGCACCACATACTCCTCCGCCATCTATTCACATACAATCAACCATCGATCACGACCACGATGCCATTTCGACCATGCCACAAAGTGGAGAGGCCGAGGAAGAATACACCCTCAGTGCCTACGGAGACATCTCACTTGGCGAAATCATAGTTCCTCCTTTGCCACCTCCGACGCATTCCAATTTTAGTACCACGCAGCAGAGATTTCCCCAGCCTCGTCTCCGCCTCAAAGTGCAGCGGCCCCCGATGCCAAAGCGTCGACTGAGCTACACCTATATCCCAGACCCACTCCCTCACTCCGGGGGCTTGGACCCTGACAAGCGTTGGCCGGGCAGCCCCAGGCCTTTTGTAGACGTGAGTGTCCCTGTCGTGTAGTTGCTTCTGTCACTCACACCCACCCTGGATTCCCTCTCAGAATTCGCCTTGGTTCCAACATCAACCACTGGTATCCCCTCTTCCCGTCGATCACACGACCCCTGAGACATGGGGAAATAAACCAACCAAGAACGGTGGCTCAAGCCTCGAGAAACTCGTTGACGAGCTTATACCTCGTTCGCCCTCCATTCGATTGTCGCCACCAGGCTCGCCCGCCAATCAAGTACTCCACCTGCCACAAGAGACACGTGAACAGAAGAATGGCGTCCAGCAGGGACGGAACATTCCGAAGTCGGACGGCGCAGTGAAGTCGCCGCAAGCCTCGCCGACACCTGCACCTCGACAGGACACACCCAAGGAAGCACCTTGGCGAACCAGACTCCCTCCTCGACTCCCGATTCCAAAGTGGGATATGTAAATGGCAAACTCTGAGTGTTCATTTGATCGACTCAAACGTGAAATTGGAGGGGTGGCATGCAACTGGGTGGACAAACTTCAAGTTCGTTTAGCAAATCATTGTCAAACCAACATCAGATCGTACACGATAAGGATAAGCTTAACATGTAATAATAGTGTTTAAATTTTCACTGCGCGTCCCCGTCGAGCGTGTAGGTAGTTTAAATGTAAATCTATGGTCTGCTCTGCGATCGACTAGCTCGAGTGTCAGATCGATCAAAGAGAGGTGCATTGTAGCCCCGCGGCTTCCCTCGGAAGATATTTACCATCGTCCGATCACATCCGCATCAAATTTGTGGAGTTATTGGCAACATAGCGACGATGCACGCGACCCAAAGCCTCGACTTTGACAAGCGATTTCGAGACACCTTGCGTGTCCGAGGCGGAGTGCATGGTCGCTCTCCGGCTACGGCCGTTGAACTCGAGGACGCTTGAACTCGGCGACCACCGAGTGTTACACTCCTGTGGGGACATCGCCCCTTGAGCGCTTGAGCATCCAGTGCGCATCGAAACAAAAACGTCCGAATCACGACATCATGATGGACTTGAGTTCCAGGGATAAATTCAAGAGCCCGGATCAGTACGTTGCATGGCGCAGAATGCCAACACATCAACAGATATCACGAGAAGCCTCTAGTTGGGTCAACTTGAATGTACCGCCGTGACGCCAGCCATCAGCGGTTCAACACTCAAGCGATGGTGATGCGAATTAAATCTATGTAGTTGGAAACGCCGTCACGGGGTGTGTATGCTGTCGAGCGCTGGGTACCTCGATCAATCAGAAACAATAAATCCGTAAATCTTTGGTCACTGATGTGTATGCAGTAATTCTCGTGAACTGTGTATGATGGTCCAGGACGAATTAATTGCCGATGCCCTAACAGCAGGCTATGCACAGTTACCTAACTACTCTTTGCAACAGTTGAACCCGATGACCTTGGAGACTCACTGCAGTGGATTGGGATCTAGTAGAAGTCACAAATACCAAAATCATCACCCTAATGACTCCGTGCAAGTAAATTAGAAAACTAGGTAAAACAAGGTGCACAAGCATTGTCCAATGTTCTGTATATAATAAAAGTCCTGATTGTCCGCGTTTTCCTGTATCCATTCCCCTTTGGACGAAAATGTGTGGCTCGACAAGAGTTCCTTGACAACAGTGAGCCAGTGTGGTATCATTTGTCAAGGTGGGTCATCTCAACACGCGACGCCGAGTTCAACCCATTTTCGTCCACAGCTCAAGAAGCACAGGGAAGTTGGGTGTTCCGAGACCGGTCACAGGGTCCCAACCACGGCTCGTGTTGAAACCAGGCGTGCCACAACCAGCATTAGTACCGTTAGTAATATCATGGAAGCCACCAGCAAAGTCGGCAGAGTAGATCTATCGTCCAAGTGTCAACAGAGCTGCTCACATTTGACCAGAGAAAACACCCACGAGAGGGTTAATGAAGCCGAGGGTTTTCTTCCCTTCCGCGAGGCGAGCATCGTTCACCATCGCGAGCATGGCTCCTACGACTGGCGAGGCAGCAGAAGTTCCATACACAAGGCTAAAGTTGCCATCGACCTGACAATGTACATGTTACCATACACGATCATGACGGACAAAACCAGTTCGCTTACCGCGACCACGTAGTTGGCACCGTTTGCGGAGAGATCAGGGTATGCACGAGACTACACGATCGAGTAGGTCGTAAGCGAACCGTACGAGCAAAGAAACACCGGACTTACCCTTCCAGTCGAGTTCCAGATGTTGCTAGGGTATGAAGGGGGGTAATTCTTCAAGTACGAGGTGACGGCTTCCTTCTGGTATTCGGGCAGCGCAAAGTAGTTACTGAATCCACCACCGGATTGAATAACTTTTTCACATGCGCTCTCGGGGTCAAGCACGGTCTTCCCGGAAACGACTTGCGTTGCACCGACTGAAGTAACGTAGGGGCAAGTACTAGGGAAAGAAGGGTTGAAAATTTTGCCGCTCGCAGACTGAGTGCCTGTACAGAATACCTCGATAAGAACGCGTCAACCTACAGGAGAGGGGGACATACCGTCTGGATTCAGGCATACACCACTGTTACCACCGACGCCATTGTCCCCGGAACTATACACGACGGTAATGCCCATCATACCAAGTTTGGCATATTCGTCACACTGGCGCGCCGCATAGAAAGGTGTCAAGTCGGCTTCGTCATATCCGTAGGAGGTGGAGATCACGTTGGTAGGTTTGACAGTACCACAAGCCTCATGACCTGGTCAGAGACGATGTCAACTTGTGAAGTCATGGATCAGGTTTTTCTTACCTTTATAACCACCAGGTAGGGTGTCAGGATAAATACCATCCTGACTCGGGTCGTCTCCACCCATGAATTTGCAATAGGAACCGTCTATCGCATCAAGGAAGTTGTTGAACGATGCACCTGTAGGAGCCCATTCTGGGGGTCAGAGAACAGTAATGTAATCCAATCCAAATTCAGACCTTCGGGCAGGTCGCCGACTTGGTACAAAGTAACGGGTTGTGCAGCAGTTACAAGGTTCATGGCATACTGGAGATCGAGGTCGGACTCTCCATTGTTATTGAATGAAAGATTCTTGCTTAGTACGGCTGGTGAAGTTTGAGCGACTTTTGTATGACTTAGACCAATACCTAGAGCCTGTGTACATACCTCCGTCGATATAATCTGTCTTAGGGCTCACGCCAACAAGATCCGGGCCAAATTGTTTAGCAAACATATTGAGATCGCTCTGAAGGTACGACTGGGGGGTATACTCGACTACACGAGACGTCAAATACAGTACCGTTCGACGATATGAACCCACTCACCAATGCCATAGGTATTTTTCTTTGATTTGGGGGTATACCAGAAATTATACAGCGCACGCAAACACAAGGGAGTGATGTATTTGTCACAAGTCGCGAGCTGCCCCAAACCAGTCATGTCCAACACCTGCGCGACCGTCTTTGGGCCATTGCCACTACTGGGTTGACCGACAGACTTGAGTGGTAGGCCACCATCAGAACGCTTGGACAACTTGGCGTCAAAGTGAACCGTAGGCGTCACGAAGTCGACGTGCGGCACCAAATGCTCGGGCAAATGGTAACTCTCGCATGCTGTACGACAACGTCAAAAAATGCTAGCGTCAGTTCAATAACGCATACGTGCAAACATCACCTACCGACGTGCTTGACACCGGTCTCGTGTCCGTACACATTGTAGCTCGTGTGCAAGAGGTCCTCGGCTTCCCGGACGGTCGTCTCGAGTTCGAGCCAACCTCCGGACGCGGAGAGCGTGATGCGGTGCGACTCGATACCGCTCTCGATGAGCCAGTCGCGAACAGCATCGACCGAGTCGCGACTTGGGGCAAACGTCGAGGCGACTTGAGCAGCTGACCAGTGCTTCCCGTAATTGGGAGAGCTGGGATGAGACACGTCATAGAGGTACTCCTCAATGTTCTCGACATTGGACTGGGCAAGGGCGAAACGGAGGGGAACAACGGCAGATGCGTCATGCCTGCGGGCTAGTGACCATCCTGACGGGATGTGGGAGCGCCGCTCGTGGACGATCCAACGGGAGAGAATTGGATCTGAGCTGGCAGCAAGACCTAGAGACAACAGAATGAATGGAAGGAGAAAGGACCGCATTGCCGGGAAGAGGGGAATTTGGAGGAGCTTACCTTCGGCAGTCCAGTTTTTTTATACCTAGATCAGCGCCCAGAAGGCGTTATTCAATGTGTGACATGGGAAGTTCGTAAGCCACCAGTTCAACGGGCTTCTCGCTCGACCATGCGGAGTTGAGGCGCCTCATTGAATAAAATCACGGCATTGTGGACGACCGGAAAGTTTCCAATCGGCTGCAACGTTAAGGTTGTCCTTTCGCTTCATCATGATGTTGATTTGGTAGCTACATACTTGACTGGTTTCAAAGATACTTAGATGGGGGCGTAGTGGCCCATCAAGTTGTGACACTGGTTGGATAGTCATCGACATCGCCTCCTTAGATCCACGTGGAAAAGTTGCTGTAGAATTAAATAAATCTTTGTATAGCCAAGACATATTCGTAACATGTTGTCATAACAAAGTCCTCGCCAAAACCCTGACCCGTAATCAATCTTCCCTTGCCTCGATACGCGTAATTGCATCGCCAAGGGTATCGTAGAACGCATCAGCACCCAACAATCTAACAATACCCGCGTTCTCAAACACCTCTCGGATCCTAGATCGGAGGTGAGTGATATACAAGCGAACTCCTCGGGTCTGAACAGAGTCAGCGTCAACGAGTCTAAAATCAGGTTAATGTTCCACCCTTACCTTGTATGACTCCAACAGCTCGTGGAAAATTTGTACAGCCCTGGACATTCAAATTGGTTAGGAATGAGGACACAAATGGGAGACCGGTTGCACGCACGATGCGTCGCAGCTATCGACATCAGCCATATGGAAGACCAACACATTAGGAGGTTGTCTCCGGGGTTCTTCAGATGGGTGCGCGTGGTGCGCACCATACAGCTCAAACCTACGTAACCGTCCTACCAGGAATGTGAGTTGTGGCCTCAGTACGGCGAGATAATCAAACACCTTTTAATTGAGAACTGTTGGCTGAAACAGTGTAAGCAGATTGTTAGGTTGACGTGAGAGTTCTACTTACCAAAGTCAAGGCTCTCCCGAATACGCACGATCAAGGTCCCAGGAATATCCTCAGCGTCGGGGACATCTGTCACAGGTCGCCATTGATCTGTACCGGGAACGCGGCCCTATGTCAAAGAACTAGTTAACAATGGATTCTATGAAATTTGGCAGGACTCACAAGCACTGTCATGCGTGTTTTTGACGACCGCCGAACGACGAGGAGAAGTGATATAATCAGACTGACTACAATACCTATCTCAACATTCCAGATGACCGAAAGAGTGAAGGTGATGAACATCATCGCTAAATCCATCCAAGCTCCGATCCTAGTGTTAAACCCTCAGTTAGTCATTGGACTCGTTCGAATGAGAACAGCGCACTTGTAGTAGTATACCAAGTCGTGTGGAACCTCGGAGAAGAGGGACATGACGAACAAGCATATACTATGGGGACAAGAATGAGGAATGGACCATATGATGTGGCGCTGGAAAAACAAACATGGAAGCCAAGACACATTTCGGCAAGAAGTAAAGTGTAGGAAGGAGGAAGAATGTCGATAGAAGGACAAGTCCTGCGGTGATCAGCGAAGCCAGCTGTGTCCTGGCACCGATATCGCCGTTAATCCGAGACCTGTAATCTCGTGGGTTTCATTGTGCAAACAACTGCCAAATATACAAACCTCACGATTGAACCAAAAGCGGGAAGGGTGCCTGGAATAAATGACCCAGCCAGGTTGGCCGCACCCAGTGCGACTAGCTCGCGGTTCGGACTGATTGCATGGCCAAAGCGGTCTCCGCTCTGTTTCGCGGCAACGATACTATCCAAGAAACCAATGACCGTAATAAGACTATCAAGTGCAACAATTAGCTCACTTCACTTGGAGAGAAGACACCCACATTGCAGTAGATGTTGTCCCGCGCAGGAAAGGATATGTGTGTGAACTCAGAGGAAACTTGAAGAAATGTTTACCGGTCGAAATAGGGACGGAACCGAGAATTGCGACGCCATGTTGATCCCAATCCAGCTCATTGGATACCCCTGAGAGAAAGCTGAGGTTGATGCAACACATGCATCACTAAAGCTTACAAGTGGAAGCAACAACGACGAGAAGAACCTCAGGAAGCCGATAGATCCACCAGGTTCTCTTGAAGGATTCCTTGAAAAACCGTAGGAAAATCAAGATGAACAATACTCCAAAACTGATGAGAGTTGTCAGTTTGTGGGAGTGTGTCCAAACATATTCAACGAGAAAGAGGATCTTGTCTAAAGTTGTTGCAGGGCGGACTTGATCCTCCAACGCTGTCAAACCAAACATCGGGGTGAGTTGCTCCCTAGTCACGATATCAGGGGGTGTGGGGCAACAGAAAGGAACCACACGCACACAGTGATCACAACTGCAACTGCGGTGATAAAACCGCGGAGAAGAGCACGACTGAGGACAACGTCCAAAAAGCCGAGGTGAAGGAAACCTAGGAGGAACGCGAATAATCCAACCTGATGCTGGTGTAGGCAACGTCTTGACGATGTTAATGAGAAACCATACCTGAACACCTATAGCGGTCGCCACAGCGATGCCTATTGTTTGAGGAGAGATGTTTGGGTACGAGCGACAATACTCGGTAATGGCTTGACCAACGAGCAACGATAAGGCAGCTTCCGGTGCAACATTGAGTTGCCTTGAAGTTCCCAGTAAACTATAAGCCATAGGGGGTATAGAAGCTGCAAACTGACAGAGAAATGTAGCACCAAGTCAATGATCAGATGGAAACACCGCTACTTACAAGGCCAGCAGTGGGACCGATTTTGGCTAACGAGGTACCGTAACTGACTGACTGGGGTATGAGCATAGCAGCGAGTGACACGCCAGCGAGCACATCGCCACCAAGGCTGAACCAAACTGAGAAGTGGCGCAATCAAGACAAGGGTACGAAGACATACAGAGAGAACGAGTAGTCCGGGATCCATGCAGTCGAAGGCACATAATACCGTACTCTCCTTGCAAATTTGGTGTCACGTATTTTTGTTCGCTTGGCCCCTTCGAGTACTGAGGAAGACAAATCAGTTCAGGTTGCCAATATGACACAAAAATAGAGACCCACCGACGGTTGAGGCGGCATCTGCTGCAGTGGATGTATTTGCTATATACTGAGCTGGGCCAGCTTCAACATCGTCTCGATTAAGAAGGGGTGTACGTTCTTGCGCATGTGGCACCATGTCGCGAAACGAGGAGATAGATGTAGCAGTAGATATGGTATTGAATGCACTGTCATTTGGACGCCAGTTGGCACTCATTTCTAGGATGCGACAGGGAATTCTAGGAGGAGGAATGATGGAGCTCTAGCAACAAATACGTTGGCCGCGCCAATACCAGGTGCCAGTGGAGACCAGTTCAGCGTTCTTCGTCTCGGTCATTAAATGGAAGACGTTCTCACGTTAGTACCGGGACTTGCCATCCGTGCCGTACCGTCACGGGTCACGGGAGTCTACCCGAGTTCTACTTGGGAAGGGCCGACGGAAGTCGGCGCCAACCTTGCTTGCAGTCAATTTTTTTTCGCATTCCTTCCTACGTTTTAAGCGCAGTGACAGTAATGTATATTATTGTGAAATCCACGATCACAAGCCTATATCGTTACATATATCTTGAAGGAATTGGTGAAGATGCAAATCGGAGCAACTGGACGACCGCATCTTTGATTAGACGACGTACGGTACGTATGCGTCATCCGTAGGCAACTCAACAACAGAACACGACTGTTTACTACTGTAGCAAAAAATGGATAGGGGGTGTCACGAGTGCCTCCGGAGAGACCTTGCAAGCAAGGTAATGCTGTCGTATTGCAGATATAGTCCTTTGGCCTTGCACTTAGGTTCCCATAGATATCAAATGTGGGGTGGAGAGGCTTTAGGCGACCCAGCCGCAGTCGAGGGAAATTCTACGTCTTTCCCAGTAATTAGTACTGGTTCACCAATTGAGGGGACAAGGATATAGAGTGCAATCAGATTGAAAGGTGCTACTGCGGCCAATAATTGCATACGTGGAACACTGCTATGGGTCGCCGCTATTTTCGCGCCCCGAAACTTGAATGGGCTGCCTGAGCCGTGATAGCGACACAAAGACGCGCAGGCGGGGATGACCCGCACTCCTCGCCACCGAAACCAAATAAAGCCAATCACAAGTTAAGTAGCGCTTGAACGCACTCAACTCTTTCTTATCCGCCGTCATGTCCCAGTTTACTCTTGCCCTTCTGGCGGCGTCGTTGGCGTCCTCAGCGCTGGCCACCCCTCTTTCTACCTCTCCTTATACCTCACACCAACGTCCTTACCTCGGCGTAGCCCCTCTGGTCGAGGTTGAACACGTCCACGGCACTATCAACAACTCGTACATCGTCGTGTTAAAGGATGATGTGTCTCCTTCCCTAATGCAGAACCATCTCAACTTCCTGCACTCAGTCCACCAGTCTGACTCCCTTCTCGGCGACACTGTCGCTTCCGGACTCCGCCACGTCTATGACACTCACATCAAGGGTTATGCTGGACAGTTCACAGACGGAGTCGTGGACCAATTACGCAGAATGCCAGAGGTCGAGTTTGTAGAGCGCGATCAGGTTGTCCACACAACCGACATCAACCCTGAGTTCGACACCCAGAAAGGTGCTCCCTGGGTGTGCTCTCTTCCCTTTCGTTCTCACACCCATTCTAATTCGGTGTCATAGGGTCTTGCTCGCGTCAGCCACAGGGGCAGATTGACCTTCAGCACTTTCACCAGCTACATATATGATTCAATCGCCGGCGAAGGTGTTGATGTTTACATCATCGATACTGGTATCAACGTCGACCACGTAGAGTTTGGGGGTCGCGCCTCCTGGGGGAAAACCATCCCAGTCGGTGATGACGATGTGGATGGTAATGGTCACGGTTCACACTGCGCCGGTACTATTGGATCTCGCAAGTACGGTATCGCCAAGAACGCACACCTCATCGCCGTCAAAGTCCTCGGTGCCAATGGCAGCGGATCAATGTCCGATGTCGTTGCTGGCGTTGCGTGGGCTTCGCAGCAGGCTCAGCTCAAAGCAGCAGCTGCCCGTGCTGAAGTTGCTGCTACTGGCAAGACTACTCACAAGGGATCCGTCGCCAACATGAGTCTTGGTGGGTCTAAGTCACCATCCTTGGATACTGTCGTCGATAGATCCGTCGTTGCTGGGCTTCACTTTGCTGTCGCCGCTGGTATGTCAATTTCGAACATCCGGCTCATTTCGCTTACCCACGGAATATAGGCAATGACAACAAAGACGCTTGTGATTATTCGCCCGCGGCATCTAAGCACTCGATCACCGTCGGAGCTTCCACCCTTGGAGATGAGCGTGCTTACTTTTCCAACTTTGGTTCATGTGTGGATGTCTTTGCTCCTGGTCTCAACATTCTTTCGACGTATACCGGTAGCCGAACGGCAACCGCCACACTGTCGGGCACTTCCATGGCGTCACCTCACGTTGCTGGCCTTACCGCGTACCTTCTCTCCCTTCCTTCCACGGCATTTGGTCCCTCTCTTCCCTATTCCGAGGCCTTCATGGTTGGGGAGACATACACTGCTTTCTACGCCATCGTCCGTGCGGCACTTCCCCGTTGGATGTCTCAGTACCTTCCTTCATCCGATTTCTTTTATCCGATGCCACGGGACCCCTTGATAGATCCTAGTCAGTTCAAGAAGATCCTCAAAGCACTTGCGACTCGCGACATAATTACAGACGTACGCGGCTCCCCTAACTTGCTTGTTTTTAACAACGCCACCGCCTGAGCAAGGGCCTAAAGTCGTTCTTTTTGGGTACTATATATGTTGATATCTCCATGTCAATCTACTCCAGCAATGTATCGTAGAGTTTTGATTGCTACCAAGGTGGCTTATGGGTCTCACGCGATTGAAGGTGGATAGAGGTCATTCCTTACAGAACTGGCACCAAGTATTTCCACTGGAAAGGTAACATCACTAGAGTGTAGTGTACCAACTTCGCTTTGCCCATTGAAGTTCTGGTTGCTCTATACTGACATCCAACAGACTTCTTGTACAGAATAAATGATATCACGTCCAGCGTGCAACAATGTAGGCCTCCTGCCTCAGCGCGGCGACTGCCTCCGCGTCCGAATCCCGATCTGCCTGCCAAGCCCGTACCTCAATCGCCCTCGCGATCTCGTGGAGCACCGCTGCGCATCCGCTGTGTGCTGGAGGGAACGCGGCGAGAAGACTGCGATGAATGAGCAGGGTGTCGAGGTAAGCGCCGTTGGTCGTCTGAAACGCGTCCGTAGCGGGATAAGGGTATGGAGAGGGCGAGAGGGCGGGGGACTCTGGGACGAGTGAAGCGAGGATGGATTGGAGGAAGTGGCATGCGGGAAACTGGGAGGGGTGGACGGTGGTGGATGAGGTGTGCGGGAAGTCGGTGTGGGGTTGGTCGGAGGAGCTGGACTTTGAGTTTGATGACACCGACGCGTCGGACTTGGAGTGTTGTTGGGTTGGGGTTTGGGGGGAATGACAAATGCTGACTCACATAGTATGCCGGGTCCTCCGTGTTTGCACCGTGCTCGTTTGCATTTTGCGATGCATGTAGGACATAGTCCACCATTTCTGTTTCGGGCGCCTTTCTCCAGGGATCGTCAATGATGATCTTGGAGGTTGGAGTGAATGCGACCAACCTTGAATTTTCCCTTGGTGAGAGACATGGATTGTAGCAGTTGACAAAGATCGAGTTCAGACTGATAAGCCTATGGCGTTCGTCGAAAGAGTTGAGTGATGATGTAACCGTCCATACAGATGACAAGTCCTCACCGGAATGCCGAACGTGTGATCTGGGTCGTACGCTACAGCGACCAAAGGTCCAACTGGTGATGCCATTTCAGTATCCATCGCGGCCATGACGTGGGGTGTTTGGAAGAGAAGAGTGGGGGAGGAAGAGTCAACGATGGATGATCGGTTTTGTAAAACAACCCTTGCCAGTTTATGTATCCGCACCGAGTCGAAGCGACATGCGGAACCGGGCACTTTGCCTCGTGTTCGCGGCACGAGCCGGACGTTGGCTTTTCCGAAAAAGCTCCCCTCCCGTTCTGGGCCGGAACGTTAGGGAACGTGTCTCAGTGGATGATCAGGTGAGGACTGAGTCGAGGCCGGAACAAGGACCAATCGACGTCGAGGCTACATAGCTATCCATCAGCCATTCAGCCTACCACCCTACCCTCTGACGTGTGGACGTAAGCATGTCAAGAACCCCGTGCCCTGAAGAAGAGAGTCAACATGCTGCGAGTGAATGAACGACTCGAAATAACAGCCATGACTCAGAGAGAAGATATGATCCCTGTCTCGGAGGACAGGGAAGGATCATTCAGAAGCGTCTTCTGGGAGACCTTCTGTCAGTCATACACCTGACCGATACAACACTTTCATCCATGTAGCTGAAAGGTGACTCACTCGATGATCCGGTGTCTTAGACCAGGGTAATTTGCAAAGCAGACGATGAGCTTGATTCCCACGATGGTCCGGCCACTCACTCACTCACATGAACACAGCTCTCCTCTGATACTAACTTGTTCGATGGCGGTATCCGAGCGTGCGGTCGTCCCAAACCCGTGACAGTGCACGTTGAAGGTGGCTTGACACTCAGGACAATGGACATGATGAGCACACGTGGCCAACTGCCACCGTGATGCCTGTCCTTGAGCTTGAACGAGCGAGCGACCCACGTTTGGACAACCTCTGATTAGACGGCTCTCGAGCAGCACTTGCATCATATTAAAATCAACTCCCGTTTCTCACAACCTGCCTGCCCCACGAATCCAAAACCTGTTAGGACAGTCCCCGGTCAGTTATTCCTTTTCAATGTCACATTTAAACTCTCTTCTGAATCCTAATCCTTCTTCTCGTAGGCTGGGGGTAACTATCACGTGGGGCCACTTTTGCTCTTTAATATGCACGGTCACCCGGTGCACATGCCGGTCCATACAAGAGGTGTGCAGGAAACGTATTCGCCGCATGGTACCCCGCGTATGTTACGCCCCCCTGAGACCGAACTACCCAAGTCGCTCATCCTCGCCCTCAGTAGTATCTGAAAATAACGGCGTTGCAGGTACGAGCAATGACAAAGGCAAATCTAGCGCGGTGAATCTCCCATCTTCGAACTCTGGCGATGATGACGAGGCACAAGTCAACTCTGAGTTATTTAATGCCTGGATGCAGCGGCTCCAGGTCCTCACTGTTGTGGTGCGTCGACGACGATGCCTTTTGGATCGTATCTATCTTGACCAACTTGCGAAGACTACCTTCCTCGCATCAATGGATGGGGAGCTCTTCGCCTTGACTGCTCTCAATACGCAGATCGGACATTCCGTAAGCACAACCGCTCGCGAACTGGTGTATGCTTGCCTTGCGGGAGCCTTGATCCTCCACATCTGTGCCAGTAAGTGTTTCTCGCGTCGTCGTCCCTACTGCGCTCAATCCACGCGTAGCTATACTTGGCTATGTTGCCTCATTTGCACTGATCCGATATCGCATTGTCGAAGTCTCTGGTGGAGATAATACGAAGGTTGGGGAAATCCTACTTTTCGGCCTGGGCACAGCTCAACCGCACCGTCTCTCGCAGCAGAGGATTGTGCTCGAGGCAGTGCGTCCCCTACACTGGCTCCTGGGTCTTCTGCAGCGTCCACAGAGATTCCGGTTCCTTTCCGTCCGATCCTCTCAGGTTTCATCGCCACCCCCACTGTCTCTTCTAACACGTTGCTACTATACCACCCTTTGTCTCACTGCAGCTGGATTCGTTTTGGCACTCACTGGGATACTTGCGTACATCTGGGCTGGCCTGCGAATGTCGGTTGGTATCTTTTCTACGGCATGTTTGGGCGTCGGTATCAGTGCAGGCGTGTGGGCGATTGCTATTTAGGTCTCAGCAGCAGACTGTCCAATGTTTTCTATATGTAGATGTGACCCAATTCGAAACATTCACGTGCGCACACGCCGCTTCTACGTTTTCCGGGAGGACCGGGTAGACTGGTGACCAGTCCGTCCAAAAGAGGTTGCGGCAAGGCAAACCGTCGATAGACGGACTGGTAAATCTGGGTTTGAATTTGGCAGGGCGAGCGGATTCCCAGAGTCATCTGACCGATAGCCAATAAGATAATGAGCATTTTCGCCATTGCAAATGTCAGGAAATGATTAAATGAAAATAAATGATAAGATTATCTCGAAGATCAAGAGTTTCGGGCCATTCGACATCATTCAATGGATATCA
>JBBPJQ010000434.1:0-24727 GCA_038088795.1 Boletus rex-veris
GGGAAGAGCCGTTGAACTCACAGGTCAAGGCGTATTGTGATGGTGTAGGCCAGTGGGTACGAGCGAATGATGACTGGAGCTTCGAGGGCGAGAGGTATTGTGGTAACAAGGGCCTTGAGATCAAGGAGAATAGATGGATGTCGCTCCTGCCAAAGAAGAGGGCAACGGAGATTGGTCCCGTGCACATTGACAGTTCTCTATTGTAGCCCGACTGCACAGATTCCGCCAAGTTTCTTGTCACTCGTTTCGAAAGTGGTGGTATTCTCACTTCCGAGACACCACCTATAAGCTTTTCGAGAGTCATCACTAGCGCTCCAAACTAGAATGTATCTACGATCCTATTATATGCCGAAATCACGATGAATCTCCAGCTTGCCTTCTGTGATTGTTGCCAGTTGTCATGATCTTGTCCCAACCAATGGCACGGGACATGACTAGCTTAGCAGACGTGTTCATTTACAACGATGTGATGATAAACGGTCCCCGCGCTGCGCGGTAATTACTGTAGTATTGCGATCGCAGCGCAACTGGATGAATGGGACTCGGGTGCAGTATGACGATCGATATATAGCAATATTATACGGTCGACCTACGTTACAGGGCACGGTTTCATGACAGTTTTTTTGACAGAATTTTGCCCTCCGACTTTCAAAGGCTCTGTGACCACATTCCTCGGTTTGCAGTGTGCCCTGAAGTACTGACGTCTTGGGCGCTTTCTGTCATATGCATCCGTTCTGCCAGTGGATCCGACTCTATCATACATTGAGAACTAAAGCCGGGCCGAGCCCTGGGCCCTAGCAAGCCCTTAATAGGGGCTCAGGCTTCAATTTTTCCAAGCCTGAGCCCTCGAAAGCCGGGCCTGGCACATCACTAGATCCGAGAGTATGTACCAACACCCGTTCTGATACCGTCTCATATTCATCATGATTGCCCTCACGTTTTTTTTAATGTACACCCAAAACAGATCAGTTACTACCTGCAGCCGATATGTACTAGGTGCGGTGTCAGATATAGCCTGAGAGATGCCTGGAAACTTGATTTCACACGATTCTAACCGAACCACAGCGTTATGTATTTTGGACAGGTGAGCAGCCAAACAAACTTGACAATTCAGCACCGTAATTGACAGCAGCCTGAATGGTCCTCAGTGAGCCTGGTCATTGCACCTTCCGGTCGGAGTGCCAGCAGCAAGATCCTTGCACACATGGAGCTCTGCCAAGAATTTCATGCATGAGATCGAGCTTCCTGTTTAGTACTTACCTAGCCGCGGCACTGAGAGAACGTAACCTTGTAAGCATCCATGCTCATGTGTTTCAGATGATGACTTGTACCTCGTTCCAATAGCTTCCCCGGATCTCCGCTGAGAAAGGAGATCAGACCGTGAACGACAGTTGCAATGACAATATGTAACGCAAAACACGGCGAATGACAAAGCGCTCCCACTGTCGAGTGCACACTTCAAGGGAGAAGTAAGCAATGAAGCGAGCACGCAGGAATGCTTATCGCCGTGTGGTCTCGGGAGCGTTCCAGCCGGTTTCAGCGGCCGTCACTGGATTGACATTCGGAATGAAGGTTGGATCATCCTGAATGCCATAAGACTCTAGTCAAACTCATCATGGCGTCCAGATCTAAACGCTGAACTCCGGCCGTCGCGGGACCTGGACTGTAGGATGGTGTATGGCACGCCTGGTACTGCTTTGCATCTTTTTGGACATGGAAGGCACACTTAGCCGACATTCTATAAAGGCTGGTGTACAATCGAACAAATCAATCAGTATGGAAACTCTTGCTTTCTTTTCACTCAATGTACTCATGGCCCTTCTCATCCGTTTCGCCTTCTCTAGCGCTCCTGGCCTGGTTTCCAGGAGGCGCAAGGGAATTACCAGCGAATCTATCCTTCGGGAAGAAATGCTCCTCAGGCAGAGCGTCAATAAATGTGAGACACCCACCAGAATCTTCATCCCGAACGTGTTTGCCAGGTGGCCGTGGCCTCGTCGGATCAACCCTAATTACGCCGTGGTCAAGGAAGAAGCTGACGCATGGATGACGAGCTTCAAAGCCTTCAGTCCCAAAGCCCAGGATGTCTACAATCGCTGCGACTCCAGCAAGTGGTTATTCTTCATTCACTCTTTATATACTTACTTTATTCGGTAGACCTACTCGCATGTTTAGCGTGTCCTACAGCGAGTAAAGGTAAGGTCACTACAGATATACGTGATCAGATCATTTTTCTTTACAAGTCCGTCATTCAGAGCATGTTAGGTCCGCCTGTGATCTCATGCATCTGTTCTTCATGTTCGACGAGTATTCTGATAGGTCCACGCCCTCCGAGGTTTGCAAGCAAAAGGAAGTGATCATGGACGGGCTGCGGAATCCTCACACGCAACGTCCGGAAGGGGGGTGGATTGGTGGGGAAATAGCACGGCAGTAAGTATATTGACACTTCAGTGGGAAGTCACAAACGGTATTTACCCAGATTCTGGGAACGAGCCATACAAAATGCCACTGTGGTCGCACAAAAGAGGGTCGTCCGGTACATGGACGAATATCTCGAGGCTGTCGTGCAGGAATCCATCGACAAAGAGAACAATCGTATTCTTGATGTCGAGAGCTATATCATCGCACGACGTCGTACCAGCGGAGTGAAGCCTTCAATTACTCTCGTTGAACTTGGCCTCGACATCCCTGATGAAATTATGTCGCACCCTGCCTTGCAGGAAATGATTCAAGCAGCTGTTGACATGATCGCTTTTTCTAATGTTGGTGATGTTCATTATAAGATTGTATCTAGTACTGACCGGATCGCTTTGAAGGACATCTATTCCTACAATCTAGAGCGGTTGCGTGGAGACGACTTCCACAACATCATAACGTGCGTCATGAAAGAATACCAGACGGACGTGAACGGTGCCATGCTGTGGACGGAAGGTTTTCTGCTCAAAGCTGAGGAAAGGTTCTGTATGGCCTTGGCGTCCCTTCCCTAATGGGAAGAGCCATTGAAGTGGCAGGTCAAGGCGTATTGCGATGGCGTGGGTCAGTGGGTGCGGGCCAATGATGACTGGTGCTTCGAGGGTGAGAGGTATTTTGGCAACAAGGGTCTTGAGATCAAGAACAGATGGATGTCGCTCCTGCCGAAAAAAAAGGCGACGGAGGTTGGTCCCGTGCACATTGATAGTTCACTGTTGTAGCCAAGCCGACTTTGTCATTTATTCACAAGAACCTGGTACTACTACCACCTTTTCGATTCACCCGGGGGAGGTAATAATCGCGACCAGCAGTGCAAGGCACTTGAACATCATAGCTTCGGCGCCTCAGGGTGCCCGAGTCGGACCGGTTCAGAACCGAATGTCGGACCTTTCAAGGAAAGGTGCCTGTGAACCTTATTTAGTAAGTATGTAAAGGAACGTTGCATCTACAGCATGGGCCCGACTCACTGCATAGCCCAACTTACTGTGACCACTTTCTGAACTAGGCGCTAATACCATACAGTACCTGGAGAACTTTGACAGCAACACGCCAGTGTCTCCCTGAACGTTCCTCCACCGGACGCGAAACCGGCGCCGCCGCATCTGGTCCCGGTCAAATGCAGCTGCAAATATAAAAGGCCCACCTCCTGGAAAGGCCAGCGTACAGTCAAATAAAAATTATCGGTAATGGAAACCTCTATTCCTATGCTCGTTACACTCATCGGCTTGCTCATCTTCCTTGTCACCGTCTCGGGTCGTGGTGTTTCTGTCCTGATTGCCAGGAATCGTAAACGCATCACCAACGAGCCTGTCGCACACCAAGGGTCGATCCTCGATAAAAACACCAACAAACATGGCAGACCCACTCGCAGAGTCTTCATTCCAAACGTCCTTGGTAGGTGGCCTTGGCCTCACCGGATTAACCCAAATTACGCCGCAGTCAAGAAGGAGGCGGATGCATGGGTCACGAACTTCCATGCCTTCAGACCCAAAGCCCAGGACGCTTTTAATCGCTGCGACTTTAGTTGGTGCTTTCAACCTTGGCAACCTCTCCACACCTGATTTTATTTTATTATCAGATCTCCTCGCCTGTTTGGCTTACCCCATAGCGAGCAAAGGTGAAGTCTTCGCAGGAGTGGATTAATCCGGTCATTCGCTTATCCATTTTTAGAGCACGTTAGAGCTGGCTGTGATCTCATGCATTTGGTTTTTTTGTTCGACGAGTACTCTGATAGGTCCACACCCTCCGAAGTGCGTCAGCAAAAGAACGTGGTCATGGACGCTTTGCGTAATCCTCATATGCCACGTCCGGAAGGAGAGTGGATTGGTGGGGAAATAGCACGTCAGTAAGTGTATTGATAGTTTTCATTCAGAGTTTGCAAGACGATGATTCCTCGACGATAGATTCTGGGAACGGACCATACCAAATACCACTGTGGTTGCCCAAAAGAGGTTCACCCAGAGCATGGATGAATATCTCGAAGGCGTCGTGCAGGAGTCCATCGACAAGAAGGATCATCGCATTCTTGATATTAAGAGCTATATCGACGCACGACGTCGTACCAGCGGCGTGAAGCCTTCGTTTTCCATAATCGAGCTAGGACTTGACATTCCCGATGATGTGATGGCACATCCGGCCGTTCGGGAGATGATCCTGGCCGCTGTGGACATGGTCGCATTCTGTAACGTCAGTGGCATTCGCGAGAAAACAGCGTGTAGTACTGACGTGCTTGCTTTAAAGGACATCTATTCCTACAATATGGAGCGATTCCGTGGAGACGACCTCCACAACATGGTAACGTGCGTCATGAACGAATACGATACAGACGTGAATGGTGCCATGCTGTGGATGGAAGATTTTCTTGTTGGAGTTGCGGATAGGTTCCAAGCCGCCATGGCGGCCCTTCCCCAATGGGAAGAGCCGTTGAATTCACAAGTCAGGGCGTATTGCGATGGCTTGGGTCAGTGGGTGCGGGCTCTCGATGACTGGAGTTTTGAGAGCGAGAGGTATTTCGGCAACAAGGGCCTCGAGATCAAGGAGAACAGATGGATATCGCTCCTGCCGAAAAAGTGCGCAACGGAGATTGGCCCTGTACACCTCGACAGTTCTCTTTTGTAGCCCAACATCGTTTGTGGATTCAACCATATACGAGCACACCTCATCAAGGTTTCACCCAAACGGGCTAGCGTAATCTCTCATATTATAGATGATCATCCTTGATCAATTTGCGCATATCACCGGGTGGTTAGATTTGCACATCTAGAACTGGATGTATGACTAAAAACAGGACGGCCAAATAGTCCACCAGAGCACACCGCGGACTCATGAAATCAATTTATAACGGAGAGTTCGAATTGAGAAGGGTGGTTAATCCTTCTCGTGGTTTTGAACACAAGCGTTCTGCGGAAGGCTCGCAACTCGGGTGCGAGGTACCCTGCTTCCCTGCAGTGACGAATCAAAGTCTACCCAACACCCCTAACGAAAGAACATGGATGAATAAATATTTATGGGGGCTTCTTGCGCAGGGCATCACTACAGAAACATACTCTCAAGAGTGAAACCATATCGATCAAGGCGCAAATTCTGTTATAACGATCGTGAGACTTGGCGCGTGAAACCATGTAAAAGGCTTGACATACCCTCCTCGTCAAGTAAAGTCTCTTCATCCAAGGATGCTTGTATGTAGTCCGATATAACAAGCCGACGCCGTTTAGGCCTATGACACGGTCAGCTTAGACGAACCGTCGAACATGCTACCTTACTTTGAGGTGCGTTGCATGAGCGTTATTCTGCGAGACACGTCTCGTTTGTCGAGCACGACATGCGTCAGCTTGGGATCGTCAAGATCCACAACCTTTCCTCCGTTTCCTTCAATTTTCTGGGAAATTTTGAGCAAGCTTATGCCTAAATGAGGATCCATTTGTTCTGGTGGAAAATGAATTAAACGTACTGATCGGAAATCTCTTTCTCATATTTCGTGGTTACATCCATCGCATTCTTACGTGCATTCTCTGGGGAATCAATGTAAAAGCGCCTATAAAATAGATAGGATACGTCAGTGAGCCTAGGATCCAAAAACGAGGACCATTGTACAGACAAATGCTTGAATATTAAGGTGGTGTCGTATTCATGGTCCGAGGCTTCCCCCATGGTGACATCCTCGGGCTGCCCATCATTAACGGCGAAAGAAGACAGAAGCAGTGAGGGTCACCTGTTTTTGCGCTTCCTCTTCAGATAGAGACTAGATGATCAAGACATGTGACCGCTCGCTATGTAGGTGGACATGAAAGCACTTACCATAACTTGGAATGAATCAAGCGTCTCGCTTCCGCTTGGCTCCACTGCTACCCACTCGTCGGCATCATTTTCGACGTCATCATTCACAGAATCGGCGTCACTCTCTGGTTCTGTCGCACTATCGTCGGTAGCCGCTTTCCCGGCATCCACACGCAACCAGTCTGCGAGAGCTGGATCCTCTACAGGCTCCACCTTGGCTTCAATGCCTTCTGGGGTGGTGGGTTTCTTAAAGTTAGCGTCTTGTTCTCGAGGTGGTTGTTGTGCTTCATCACCCATCTCATTCTCATCTTCGCTATCATGTTCGTTGTACTCAGCAGACGCCTGTTGGTCATCCGACGCGTGGAAGAAATATCTGTGAAGTTTGTGAACCTCCAGAATTGAACTTAGATTTAGATTTCATTCAATGAATACCTTTTCTTCAAGGGGACCAATTCGTCCCTCGCGACGCAGTCCAGGATCCATTGTGGCCGAACTATATCAACTGTTCCCTTGTTAACCAACATCTTGATGTCATACGCTGGCGCGCATCGGTAAACATAACTCCACCTCTGAATCACGGACGACATACGCATCATAGTGCCGCCGTAAACAACCATCACGGACTGTTGAGATGTCACGACTTGGACACAACTTCCTCCATTTGAGTAGATCCTGCTACAGATAAGTGGATCGCCAACACTGCGAAAAGCGACTCATACAATTTCATCAATTCCTTTCTGTCCTGTTCACCAGTCTTCGACTTTGGGTCTGCGGACACCACTGTCTAAGGTCTCAGACTTCGAATTTTTGGAGTGGACACAACTTTGACTCACTGAACTTCATGCCTTCGAATAACTCTGATTCGACTTTGACCGAACCGGCACTTGGACCTTGATATTGCGGCAAGACCATTGCCTAGAATAGAGTTTGTAAGTGAACACTGTAAATGGTCTCATAATCAACCTTCTTTGCGGTCGTCTTTCTCTTTTTCTTTCGATCGTCGAAACTGTGACCAATATAATAGACATCGGACAAGATAATGCAACGAATGCGCACCTTGCATCTTTCTCCATCTTTCTCTTGCGTTCCGAGCGAAAGGTCTCCAGAATAGCTGCCATGATCGAGTCAATGACAGGTGTGCACCATACGAGAGAACGAACCTGATGCAGTCATGCAATCCTCGATTGCAAGATCGTCTCGAATTGACAGTGCTCGAGGAAAACGCATCGTCAGACCAATGTGGTACTGATCTGAAGATAACTCGGTTTCAAGACCAATGACAAAGTGTCGAGTTAATGACAACACACCAGTGTGAGTGATTTCAGCCGCCTTCACTCTCAAAATGAAGGAACTGCCAACTTGTCAGACGACGAAGCAGACATCGTCAAAAACATACTCTGCAGGCTCAATGTAAACATCGCCCTTATCGTCATGACTGCGCTTAGCAGTCTGTAAGAACTCGGGAGGATTTTTCGGATCCCATTCCTTCCAAGGCTTTTGACGGATCCATGCGTAGTCCCCAAAGCTCAAGCCGGTGCCAATACGTACAAATGTGCTGTATCTGGAAGACAGGTTGATACCTAAAGTAGTTGGAGGCCAACAATGAGACTTCTTACCTGAACTCGCCGTCTTCTACCCGATCATCAAGTACAGCACATATCAGAGTAGATACGCCACCTGACCGCTTTCTGGTTCCATAATTCCCCGCTGTGCATTGGTTCAGTATGTTCCATCTATACGAAGCACGTATGGCTTACCAACTACCAATACATCAACGGTTTCTCCCAAGTCATCCTACATGATGAAATGATGAGTGGGATACAAAAAGGAAGAGGAGAGCCGTACCATATACTCTGGTTTCACCTTGATCCAATCCTTGTTACGCCCATTGAGCGTATATTCTGAGTCCGGGTGCTTTAGAATGAGACCTTCTCCCCTTTCCTCCATGACCTCGTCCATTCTCTCTCTTACGTCTTTGGCTGTTTTACCTTCAAACTCGACGACGAACTCGAACCGCCCAGGAATTGGTTGTATGCAAGCGCGTAGATTTCGTTTTCGAAATTTGAGAGACTTCTTGTTAAGAGACATGCCGTTGAGATATAGCAGATCAAATATTTTGACTGGAAAGAGGGAGGGTGTGTGAATCAACCAAGTTTGAAATTACATCACCACTTACAACATGGTCTAGGATGGTGCTCCACTTTGGACTTGTCTAGACGTGAGGCGTAAGTTGCTGTCCAGAAAAGTGTAGCCAGCCCATACCAAGCGCAGCAGTCTTCAAGGTCCCAAACGGCAGGTTGCGTTCTGAAACAGGATCCCACACCAACATCTCGCCATCGAGTATGATTCTGATCTCTCAATGAGCACCCCCAAAGTCCTAGTTGTGCACACGTACTCTTCAACCCGATCATCAAATACTGCATCGATGTGCGGTGTCAGACTACCCTCCCCGACGTGCTTTCCATAAAGGCTCGTGTAATCTTTTCCTTTCCTATGACCAAGGTAAGAAACGGATTAAGGCGTCCGCCTACAATCTCACCTTGAGCAGTAGAAATACTCATTGCCACGTTTATGTAGCTGCATGCGCTCTCCATCGAGCTTCTCTTCAATGATGAACGTGCGACCCTGCATATCTTTGACGGATTCTTCGATCTTGTGCTTTGGACGCTTGCAAAGCATGGGGGCGAACGCTCGGAATAACTGGATGTCTTTGTCCTGTTCTTGCATGAGCCCTGCTTAAAGAAAGGCTGGATACCGAATGTACCTCTGGGTTGAGCCTACGAGTCGGATCCGACAGCTCCCAGGCCACTTTCTTCAAGTCTGAGCATGTGTTGAATAGATCTTCGGCGTCAGGGTGAAATACAGACAACACAGTCGTCTCCTTGACGGATATGACCATATCTAAGACCACAGTGTTACCGGGTGTCGTGGAAAAGAAGATTAAATAGCTTACCTTTGAGCACGATGCGTACGATCCATTTCTGTTCTTCGGCGGTGGCACGATTATATACGCGTCGGAGAATCTTGGACTGGACCTCTCTACATGCGAACGTCAATGGAATGATTTTTGTACCAAACACACGCGTACTGTTTTCCCATGTTCTGGGACAACTCGTCGAGTATGCCATTCAGATCGTCGATAGACAGCGATCCGTCAACTACCGAGGACCGCTTGCTCACGACTTCATACAGCACGTTGGAGAAATCGCCGGATCCTGCCTGAAACCAACCTCGGAATGAGATCATTCGCAGACTCGCAGAGATACGGACATGTTTCCCCGAGGGTCTTTTCCAGTTCAAGAGTCGAACTGCATCCGGATCTTTCATCCCGAGCGGAATGAGCTTGATATAAGTCTTGGCGAGGTTCTTCTCTTTCAGGCCATACATTGCGCGCCCACGGTCTTTCTGCTTATGAATTTAGATTTCCTCCCATCCGTACGCACTCGGAAGACCTGCCTGGGGGAGAATGAGGCGAAGGACCGGGTAAAGGTCGTAACCGACTTGCTCCCTCCAATGCTATGCCACAAGCGTCAAACTTGACGGAAATGGCTGATATCAGTAACATACAGTGAACCATGCATGGAGAAGACGCCTTCGACGCTCTGGCTTGCGCTCGGTGGTTAATTTGGTAAACAGGCCAGATAGGACCGAAAAAGGGGCGCTGCCTCTGTTCTGGGGTGGTGCTGGATATATCGTTTCTTCACTGGTCGGTTCAGACGAATGTGGAGGTGAAGATGGAGCTGGAGTTGGCTGCATCATATTGGATTCGCGAGTCTCACGTCGAACTCCTTGTGGTTCAAGTCGTCCAAGGTAATGAGCGTGTTATTTGTGTTTGTTTACATTAGCTCCTGTTGCCCTACCCAAAGAACCTGGTACTCCCGATCCGTTCTCTTAACATCCTCGCAGCGCTCATTCCAGTAGCAACGCCTTCCACTCCACGCGCAAGCAAATCCCACTCCCATCCAGACCTCGTGGATCGGCCGCCTCCAGCATCCATCATAAGTGCCGCCTTGACAGTATCCAGCTCGTTCAACACCTCGATGCCCACTGAACGCGCCCAGACGATCGGTTCGAGCGTCGACGAGTAGAGCTTGTGAAGTTTGTCCACCGCAGACATGACCTTGTGGTTTGCAAAGTAGCGCTCACTTGCGTAGGGACGAAGGGCCGTGAAAGAGCCTTGGATGGATGATGTATCAGTCTCTGGAGGAACACCGTAACGGTCATATAGACACAACTAACCTATATCTCCACCGTGCCTCAGTGTCTGGGAAATACAGCGAGCGAGACATTCAACGTCGCCTAAACCCAGGTTAAGCCCTTGTCCTGCGAGGGGATGGATGGAGTGCGCTGCATCCCCCACAAGGACGGTACGGCTGCCGGCACCCTCGCCCAAGTATGCCTCCGCATGACTATTTTTGAGAGGAAAACTTGCGGTTGTACCAGCTTGAATAGAGCTGACGAGAGGCGGGATGGAATCTGCATCATCTGGAGGAATGCCACCTGACAGGGCGGACGTCACAGAAGCATACGCAGAGTACTTTGAGATGTTGTGGGATCTCTCTCTGAACGCGATTTCATCATTGATCACATCCCGTGAAAGAGTTTTACTTGCCGCGTCCGCCTCCAGAATACGATCATGGAGATACCGCACCGACACGTCCGGTAAGCGGAATGCAGCATTAATCATGCTGGCCAGTACAGCCGGGTCTGATTTGCATAATGCTGCAGCGTGGCGTGGCGTGGTGGACCAGACTAGAGAAGAGACCGTTGGAGAGAGGGGTAGGAAGGCAATGGGTCCGGTCGGAAGGAACCTTTGGTATGCTGTGTGGTTGGGCTTCTCGAATGCACCTCGTGGTGCATGGTTGAGAGTAGCGACTACGGCTTGGGTGTCGTACGACCATCCATAGGTAGAAATTCCAGCGTACGAGCGGACGGGCGAGTTGAATCCATCTGCGCCTACCTTGAAGACAGTCTGTCGAGGACATATAACATATCTGGCGAGTACTTACAAGCAGTCTCGCACGAATCGTCGTGCCATCCGACAAGTGGACTAAAGGCCAACCATTATCCCCGACCTCGCGTTGGATAGACTCCACCCTGACTTTTTGCAATAAATGGATTCCCTGCACCCCCTCGAGGTAGCGAAGACAGGCGCGTTGCAAGTTGAGGTTTTCGGTTAACCTCGCCATCTCGCTGGACTCCGCAGCGCTGGAGGCAGAAGGAAGTTCAGCAGCATCGAACGCGATGCGTGCATCTGAAATGCCATCCCAAACCTACATAGTCACATCAGCTGGTTGTGGATAGGACCTGAGAGCGGCCTACCTGCATCTCTCGTATGGGGCTTGTGCGAGAATCGTCAACATGTGCCCATGTACCAATGCCTGCAGTAGGTTAATACAAAGAGTTCCTCATCATGCCACAAACACGCACCCTCTAGAAAGGTTCTTGAAGTATTTGTGATTGAACTAACGCGGTTCGAGAACATGTCGGGCGGAAGTGACCAGTCGCGAATCCTGGACAGGTCCCCAGCATCGATGAGCGCGACCTTGACGGACTCGCGCACAGATGGATTTGATCCTATCTTTCAATGAGTACATGCTGATAGCGCAAAGAACTGACCGAGCTCACCTAGTGCATTCGCTAGGGCCAAGCCGACCGGACCACCCCCAACGATCACCACGTCCTTGTCTTGAATGGACTCTGTCGCAAACGCTCGACATGGCGCCTTTCGTTGTTGATATAAAATCTGGCAACAGACCCTCTGTGACAATGAACGTTGAGCCGTCACCAACGACATGGGTGCTGGTGAACGAGGGACAAAGACTACATACTACCATAACCAGTACTGTTTGTACAACTAGACATCTTGAATACTACCGACCACAACCTCGATTCCGTGTCACCTTGTTTCCGAGTTCTTGCCCACCATGGCGACGGTCGTACTCCAGGTTTCCGCCGCCCAAGCGGTCGGCGAGTACCTACAATCACCCGACGACCTCATCAAAGTCGCTGCCTTTCGCAAGAAACTCGAGAAAGAAAAAGCCTCCATCGATGCCAGACTCAAAAGTGGCGTCAAGGAGCAGTTGGACGCGACGCGCGAAGGACTCAAGAAGCTCCTCAGCACGCGCAACCATGTCCAGGTTCTCAAAGAGGAGATGCAAACCATCGACAGGCTGTGTACCGATCCGCAGAACGCCATATCGACGTTTGATCAGATCTGTCGTGTGAGTTGGTCTCGAACGTGTGGACGTGCGGTTAAACCCAACATGTCCATGCCCAGGTCTCCATGGTTCACCGGAACTTTGAGCAGACGGAGGAAATGGTCAACAACCTCTTGGAAATGAACTCCAAGCTCGATGTGCTCGAAGAAATGCTTGCTGTGGATAGTCAAGAACTCGTCGGTCCGGCACCCAACTTGCTCCACATTCATCTCCAAATCAGCCGTCTCGAGGCATTCCGAAATCAGAGCATGCACCAGGCAAAGCAGGCTTCTCCTACATCCCGTCAAAAACTGATTCGTATATTCGAGAGACTTTCTCAGCTGATCGTTGATTTTGAAACGTATCTCATGGAGCTGGCGCGGAACATTCTTCCACTCGTTCGTGCTGGGTATCCGGACGTTGTTGTCAAGCTCATCAAGATAGCAGAGTTCGAGGGAGGAGAGGACGAAAAAGTGCGTCTAAAAACGGCTTTTCGGCGCGACCACCCACTAACATGGCATCCTACCAAGGCGATCGCCATTCGCCTCGTCAAAAAAGCCGCCAAAATGGATGCCGCATCTAAATTCAAATCCATGCAAGCCAACGCCCGCGTCATTAAGCACTATCGCTCCAAGGTCACCAAAACAATCACGGAAACCATCCAATTCGCATTCGACGACTACTTCGAGCGTTACCAACGAGATCCAAGCGCGTTCTTGAACAACCTAGGCTGGATATACCAGGACATCATTCGCATCGAGAGCGATGTCGTTCCTTGCTTCCCACCTAGCTACGACATGTACGCGTTTTACATCAAGGAGTATCACAAAAACCTGAATGCAACGCTCCAACGTCTCATCGAATCAGAGCCAGAAGCGAGCATCCTCCTCCACCTCCACGCGTGGCTCAAAGAGTACAAGAAGAGTATGAAAGAACTCAACGTTCCTCCCGAACTTATCGATCCACCCCTCCTCAACGGCGAGGAACAGAACCTCATCGAAGATTACCTCAAACTAATCGTGAAGAAACTCGACGAGTGGTCTGCTAACCTCATGAAGACCGAAATTCAGGAATTCACAACGCGGGCGATGCAGCCAGAGGTAGATAGCGATGGACTGTACGGTACCCAGGGTGCCGTTATCCTCTTCCAGATAGTGAACCAGCAGATCGATGCGGCGATGGAGAGCGGACAAGGTGCTATCCTTGCTCGTGTCGTCGAAGAAACCAATCGCGTTATGCGGGGCATACAGGATCAATGGACGAAAGTGGTGGAGGTAGAATTCAAGAAGCAGACAGACAAGCCCGACGAGGTCGTCCCTGGCCTCGCCGAGTACTGTCTCGCTCTCGCCAATGATCAAATCAAATCGGCCGACAACACCGAAACGCTGCTTGGCAAACTGGAACCGCTCGTCTCTGAAAAGTATAGAGTTCCCATCAACGAAAAGCTCAACGACGCCATCGACGGTAACTTGGACGTGGCCAAGAAATGCATGCAAACCTTTGTCGCCATCATCTTCAACGACCTCAAACCGGTGACGAAGCAGCTTTTCCAAGCAGCGTGGTACGACGGCATCGTGGAGCAGATCGTCGTCACGATGAAAGATTACATGTCCGACCAACAGTTCGTCAAACCGCTTCTGTTTGAACTACTGGTGGAAGACCTCCTCGACACTTTCCTCGTCACGTACCTCACCGCGCTCGCGAATTCGCCCAAGCTACGCCTCCCCGCCGCGACAGAGCGCATCAAAGCGGACATTAGCGCCGTGTTTGCGTTCTTTGGCGGGTTCAAGCCAGACAAGGAGCTGGAAAAGTACTTTGAGGTGATCGAACACATACTCGCGATGCTGGAAGCGTCCAAGAGTATGGCATTCTTGTCGTTTTGGGCGTTTGCCAAGGTCCATGGACCGTGTATACCGTTCGTGGAGGGATTGATGAAGGTGAGGGGGGACTTTGATCGGACGGCCGCGAGCGAGGTCATGGAAGCTATTAAACGCAAGGTCAAGGAAGAGGGACTGACGGACCGTACGCATCCAATCCACTTTCATGTTCACCTTTGCGATGTTCACGTATACCTGTTTTTTTTTATAGCTCCAGAACCAACCATCATGAAAAAGATTGTCGTTCAGACCGGTATCTCACGTTTCCTACGGACATGAACGAAGGGGTTTCTCCTATCTATATACTGTACGCCTAATCAGACATCGGTGCGATCCATGTAAACCTAGCCTGCACTGTATACTCATCATCAATCCATATCCTTTGACTTTCTCGTTGTGGGCTCGGCGTAGTTGGTCTAGGTTCCAAGTCCGACTCTGTCAAGTAAGAATCTTGATGCCCCTGCTCACCCTGAGTACCAACGTAACAATGTCGTCAGAAGAAATCGTACCCCAGTGAAGAGCTGCTCGCTTCCGGGTGTTGGTAAATATTTCTAACATCCTCGTTGATTGTCAACACCTCCTACTTCGCGACACCCTTCATACGCATGTGACCAACTTATAAACCAAGGGTATCGCTGTTCATTGATTCGTTGGCACGAGCGTCCAGAAGAGTGTGGACAGGCCAAACAAGCTAGTAGCAGAACTCAACAGCTGGCCCGATAATGCCTAGTAAAGTGATTCTCCGGATGACACACGCGTTCAGCAGCACCGGGACCAACCATCGTGAAGAGGGTAGGGTCTGTCCCTCCGAGTCTGTCGGAGTCTGAGCTTTCCTGTGGACATGGATGGACGGGGTGTTCTTGTTTCTATTTATCGTACACGGTCTACGTAAACCTAGCCCGCACTGTATACTCATCATCAATCCATGTCCTCGTTTTCTCGCCGTGTGAATCCAGATCGAAATGTTTGGTTACTAGTCGGTCTTGGCCTTGTCGGGTCCCAGGTTCGACCTGTCAGGTAACACAGCAGCGACCTGATCTATCTTCCTAAACTGCCAAGGGAACCGCGAGGGATACAAGAACGGACGGAGGTCGAATCCTGTCAAGCACGTCAGCCATCCGTGGGACGTTGCAAAGACATGTCAGATCGCGCGTACGGTTGTCGTCTGGACTGTATGATTCCTAGAAGAAAAAGCGTGACGCGCGTCAGCGAACAACCCCAAGGGAGAGCGTACGATAGGGACGTTACTTACCGCATGGTACGATGGCGTCAATGTCGTCATCTTGTGTCTGTTCCGCGCATGCTCGAAAAATAACAATTTCACCTTTTCCGCGATCTGGAACGACCCAGTGACACGTATGATCAACTCAGTCGGCACGACAAATGCCACGACCTTACCTGGACGGGCGACAAGAACGAACCCCATTCATGGACCAACTTTGTAAACATGCTATACGGTCCACACTTTTCCACTTTTCGGAGCCGCCCAAATACGGAGAGTTCGTCATACGTCATACCCATGTCCGCCTGCAGCGAATACAGAAGAAGAAGAGAATAATGTCAAATGTCTCGCTCACGCGTGTAGTACAAAATGCTTGCCTCGTCCGACTGCATATAGGTCTCCGAGATGGGTTCTAGTTCGGCCGTCGGGATCGCATCCAAGAAGCTGATAGGGGATGTCGATCAGAGGCGTTCACATAGTAGTGGTATGGACCGTCGTGCGTACCTCCTAAGAATGGGCAAGTCGAATGCGCCTTGTGCGTAAGCGATGAACTTTTTCAGGTCCGTTTTACTGATACCCCCAATAGGATTGATGTCCGCTAATCAAACCCGTGAGGGACGTCGGACGGGCAGGTAAGAGCGCTTCTCACCTGAGGAACAGTCGTACTTGGTCAAGTACCCTCGCAGACTATCCAAGGTCAGGTCAAAGTTTCGTGACAAGTGAGAAAAAGGACGACGTACCTCTCATCTACGTTGGCGCTACCCAGCACGAGCAGTCCACCTTGTCTGCCCCGCACCCAAGGAAGGAGTTGTGCGAACAGGTACGAAAGAACCATGCGCAGTCGTGCCTAGTCACAACGTTATCAACATGCTGGAAAGGTACGACGATGACTGGTAGCCTCTACCTGAATGTTTTGCAAAGCGAGGTTCTCCGCTGCAGAACCCCCGTGTGCTCTGAACCGTGGCCGCGCGCCAGTGACAAAAGCGAACAAATCGCAGACAGAAGTGACGATGGCGTCCATCTTGAGATTGATGTGGTAGCTGGCAGGTCATGTCAGCGTCGTTATCGTTACACCTCACGCGGGGAAGACGATACCTTCCGATCGCTTCTGCAAGGTCTTTCGCCCTCGTCCTTGTCTCAGCGGTAGAGTTCTCGGTGCCCATGTAACATGTGTGGAATATGCGGTTGCAAAACTCCTTGGGGTCGGAAGGGATGTAGCTCGAGTCTTCAGGCTCTCCCGCAATGCGACGGGCATCAGCAATGACTTGCCTGTCTATCAATAGTTGTGAGTTAAACAGCTACGATGACGAGGGAAACGGATGTACTTACTCGCTCGAGTGGCAGCTTCGGCGACCAAGCGGCACATGGAATACACGATGACTGCCGTGGCGCAGCTGTCGACTCCACCGCTGAGAGGCACAAAGTATCCCTGAGTCCGGGATCGTCGGAGATAATCCCAGAGCCAGCACGCAGGTCCAAGTCTGTCCAGACGTTCAGCCATCGTGGTACACCCAGAATAACAGTAGAGACCAACGCAATTTCCTCTTCAGGTCTGTGGAAGTGTGCTTCGTGCAGGGTCACTTCGAAACCCAGGGTTCGCTCTCCGTCTGTTCCTCCAAACTTGCCGATAGAGAGTGCGAATGGAATTTCGATCCGATGGTACTTTGCGTTTGCAGCTGCTTGGAGTCCTCTACTGCGCGACGTGCGGTGTGCACGCACGTCCTCGATGTCAATGGTAGCTGTGACGACCTCGACGTCATTGAGAGAAAATTGGGAACCCTGTGCCACGATATGGCCGTTCATCGCAATCATCGCGCATCCATCGTAATACAGTCGGTCGCCATCACATCCTTGTTGATTGGCGTACAGGTATACTCCACCAAGCTGACGAATAAAGCAATCTCCAGTTTCACATCCTGTGGAGGAGTGGGGTCACCCTCACCTTCAAAGTCGCCTCCTTGATGAGTTCAATGCGAGTATAGAGCTTCCGGAGTTCGTGATGACTTCCACTCGAGTTGGTGAATATCTCGACCCCGTCGAGTCCCATCGTGATGTGTGGACTTGGATTATCTAGTGAGCCTCTGCGTTCGCAGTGTCACCAGCTGAGAATGGCACCAACCTGGCGGGAGTAAACAGCTCCTCGCAAAGTTCCACGCCAATGCAAGTATCGACCGTACTAACCACGCAGTCACCAAAAGGCACTTTAACCTAGCGCTCATCAATGTCATTCTTTACACTGTGATGCAGAATTCTTCACCTGTTTTGTGACTGCCTGGATGATTCTGGGTAAGAAGTGGTCTTCCCATTCGCGATACTTCATCCATGGTGTAAAGTATCTCATCTCGCGGTAATTACCGTCATTCGCAAGCCACATCTTGGGACGGATTAGCAAGATCTGCTTGTTGTGAACGATCACCCTGCAGTTGTAGATGACGTTCTTGTGCACGACGGGCCTGGCGGTTTCGCGTCAGTATATAATAGCGTTGAGGTGGTCTGTCTATTCACGGACATGCCGATATCGCAGACGATTCCCATGGTGTCCTCACCCGCAAGAATCTTTGCGAGCACTTCCCAAGAATGCAACACGGTGTCGCCTGTTGCCCGGCCTTGCAGGTCATTTCCACACTGGATGTAAAGACCACGAACCTTCCAGAAAGTGATCATAGCACCCGTAACCTCTACTTTGTCTGAGTACGTGACCTCCATAGAAGCACGAGGACCCACGGGATCTCTAGTTCTGGACCCACTCTAAGGGTCGCTCCTCGCTGTTTAGCTATAGCAATGCTCTCGATGATTCGTTCATAGTTTCCCTAATACATATAATGAATGAGAAGCACACATGATGATATGATTATCTTCTTACCTGGAAATCCAGAGCCCATTGATTAAGGGAACTGCAGAGTATCAGCTAAACGACCCGTCCGCTCAAACCCGAAAGATTACCAGCTGCGGTGAATGTTAGCGATACTGTACTGTTTGGAGGGCATCATAACCACACACGTTGCCAACATTATCAAGTGACCCATCGCGTACTTTGAGAGTGGACGACTGTTGAACTCATCGCACTGAAGATAACGAAAACAAACGTGCTGGCACTGCGGGCCGCGATTGGCCGCGCGCCGTCACAGCCACGCACATGACTCGGGGTTCCCCACGCTACATCCTAGTTACTAAACTAACGAGTTCGAATTCAAGGAAAGTCATGGCTGAGGTGTGCGGTGGTCTCAATCGAACTCCCGGTGCTGCCGCCTTCGCGTTTCACGCCCCGGTAACGATTCTCCATCATCCATGGTCGATGTACAATGGGTGCGGCGCACCCAGTTCGCCTGATACGGCCTTGACACGATCTTGTGACCTGGTGAGTGAGTCTACTGGTTCCGACGCTTCTAGGGTTCGTTCAGAGTCGTCCTCGACGGACGCGGTGGATCCGGGTTGTTGGTGGGTCTCTTGGGACCCTTGGCAGGCGTTTTGAGATGGCTCAGGTACGTCTGCCTTCGTCCATTCGTGCAGACTTGGCTGCTCTTCAAGGAGCGGTCGCGTTTCGACTTGTTTTTGGAGTCGTAGCAGGCACCGCTCGTGGTGTCGCACATTCTGCCTCGTTTCTCATCTGTTTCGATGTCCTGGCCGTCACCGTTGCGCTCTCAATCGCGCTTGACACCTTTCTTCGCGTTCTGCACCTCCAACTGGTCGCCCGGCCCAACGTCTCGTTGTACACATTCAAGGACGGACAATTGGCGCATATAGGGTGCACTGAATGCAACGGAGAACGGTGATTCTGAGTAGCGAGGACCCCTTCTTTGACCGAGCTTCCCACTCCGACCAACCACTATAGTGGCTTCGTTGACGCTGTGCCGTGGAAGTAGAAGGGTGTATGCGAAAAGCAATTTGGTGGGCAGTATTACTACCACTGGACTGCAAGAGAAGCTCGGGCAGCCTGCCAGAAGACTCACTATGGGCCGCCTCGATATAGTACTACATGGTACGCATCACATCACCACACTGTTAAGCAAGTATGCCACAAAGTCGTCCTGTGAGGCCCTTGCCTACATTGCGAACTCTAGTTCAAGCCTTTCCGTAACGCTGTTGAAATTGATGGAACCATGTGACAACCAACGACGAATGATGCATGGACGACCCAGAGTAAAGTGCTGGTGTACTATGACGGAACACGGATACTCGGGTATTGGCCTTCAATTTTCCAGCATCTCCATGAAAAGAAAGCACATATGCATCACTTGGGGAACTACACAATTACAAGCGGATCGAAGAACAGCAGTTCATAGAGGACAAGGATTAGCCTTAGAAGTGCGACCACTTCACACCATTAAAGATCTTGTCGTGTTCTGATCCTATTTTCGTCGTCCCATCACTCTCGAGAGCTGGAACCACACATGAGTGGATGCCGAAACTGGATTATAAAGAGGGGGAAACTCACGGAAGAACTATGAAATGGGTATGAGCAAGCAGCATAGGTTGAGCAAGAGAGACTTACAAATCCAGAGAAATCTCTACCAGTGTAGTCATTGTCATAAAAGACAATGTGATCGGAGTACCACCTTGCATAATGCGCAGAATCGATCTTGTCAACGTCTTTGAGGTAGAGCAGTCCCTTGACATCTGTCGTGTCGACGAATCAGGATCATGCAGGGTCGTTGTACGGATTATGAGATGCTCACTGATGCCGTCCTTGAGCATGTTAAAGCTGTTCTGGTCGGCATCGAATTCGCCCTTCTTGTGAAGGACGTTGGAAGTGATGGAAACATGGGCGTTACCCGCGGCCTTCTCTACAGTCGCAGAGCTACGAGAATAGGTTTGATTCTTCCAGTTTCCAGTTCGGTCGGTTAAACCGACTAATCCCGAACCGGCAGCTAAGTTTTGCTAGGGATGTACCTGTGAGATTTGTCTTCCTATAAATAGGTAAGAAAGATGACCGACAGGATCACGGGCAAAGAACTGCCAGCACAACGTCGGATGAATGAGAGGAAGTGAGAAGAAAGGCGACGACGGACCTCCGCGTAGGGACCACTTCCTGACTTGGCATTTGGATCGTAGAGCTTGATATCGACGTACACCTCGGAGTCAACAAAAACCGACTCAACCGTATACTTCGACTTGGGTTCATTCTGCTTGTCTAGCTTCTTGAAATCGTCGTTGTAGTAGAATCTTCCCTTGGGGTCTGTACAACAGTGAGGTGCATCAACAATACAATATTTTGGGCGAGTCGAAATCTGCGTAAGACATACCACTCCCGATGTAAAAACCATCGGTGAATTCCAAGTCCAGATCGGGGACTTCTATGCGCAAGGCTGGGTTCTTGAACTTGTCCTTGAAGAACAGCGCTTCCGCCTCGCTGTTATGGTTGTAGGTTTGTCTCAATTGAGTAAACTTGTCCTCAGGCATGGTTGTTGGCTGAGGGGGATGTGAAGCGATGTCACCAAGGTGGTTGCAGTGGGGGTACTTATACCGTCTGAGGCATCCTTATCGCATCCAAATGCCGCAGACCCGGAAGTGACTGAAGCCGGAATCCTGTGTGATGGAATACAGCAAAGATACTACATCTCGTAAAGGTGGTGCTGTGAATGTGCGTATGTCCCTTTACTGCAGCGCTTGCAAACGGGACTTACTGTGGGCGCATCACTGAAACAGGAGAAGCGTGATAATGGAATATAATACATTTTACAATCGCTGCCCAATGAGCATTATCACGCTTCTCCCGTTTCAGTGATAGAATCTTTCCCGGACCGGCGGTGGTCTTCTTAGCGCTGGAGCAATGGGCACGAACGTCCGATTCTTTTCAATTGTCCAGTCCCACCCGGTGGGCGTATCTGGGTACTGCATACCATGGATGAGGCTCACGGCCAAGAACGGCATGTACAAAGCGTCTAGTACACGCTGGGGCGAAGTTAGTACTAGCGACACAAACAGGTCGCAGGGAGAGCTCGATGTGACGCTGGCGCTGGATGGCGCAACATAGGCCGATTCCCACGGAAGTTCAGCTAGGTCTTCTCATTGACGCCCGGTTATCTTCACTGCCTGTTTACCGCCCATCTCGCTTAGACGAGTCATCATCTGCACTTCAACATTGTGCCTTGTCTGTCTAGACTCTTGTCTCGTATCATCTCGACACCTCGCTGGTTCCTACCGCTCGTGGGGCCTTCTTGGTAGGTCTGGCCAAGAACGGCATGTACAAAGCGTCTAGTACACGCTGGGGCGAAGTTGGTACTAGCAACACAAACAGGTCGCAGGGAGAGCTCGTATCTCGTGACCTTGAGTGCCGGCGATAAGAACGGAACTATGTATGTGACGCTGGCGCTGGATGGCGCTAGGCCGATTCCCACGGAAGGGCTTTCCTTCAGCTAGGTCTTCTCATTGACGCCCGGTTATCTTTACCTGTTTACCGCCCATCTCGCTTAGACGAGTCATCTGCACTTCAACATTGTGCCTTGTCTGTCTAGACTCTTATCTCGTATCATCTCGACACCTCGCTGGTTCCTACCGCTCGTGGGGCCTTCTTGGTAGGTGTCCGAGCCATCCGTGATGATCGCTTCATCGCCCTGCTCGTCATTTTCTTCGCCTTGCTCAGCTCGTTCGCATTCGCGTTCTGATATGTTCTGCAGAATCTACTCACCTTCGACCACGATCAGCACCAAAAGTTCACTCTGTGGTTCGAAAGTACTGAGCAGGTGTGCTATTCTCACACCAACTGACCACATGTCTACTACAAAGTCTAGAGGCAGATGATATATATCTCCGCAGAATCTCTACGTCACCTAGACTCTGCATTGATCTATATTTGTCGACCTTACTTCACAATTGGAAGAAGCTCCACCACCCAATCGCTATTTACTTGCTCTCCACGCAACATGTGCTTGAGTCGCTCACATGTCTGGTGCCACTAAATTGTTTGACTGCCTTGAGTGGGATACAGAGGACATGAAGGTCCTTGCTTTTGATGGATCAACTGCTTCTCTACTCAGTGATATGAATGTCGATGACATGTAGTATCTTATCTTATCTTATCTACATGTGCCCACCACTCAGCCGACATCCGCTACTCCCGCTGTTCGGAACATTCCCGCTATGCACCGTCTGGGAGGCGTCGGCCTAGCAGCATTCGAACGACAACAAGAATCTCAACGCTCGTTCGCAACGCTCTCATCGGAACTCTCCAAAGCCCAAGTCGACCACCTCCAAACCCAGCTTACCCAATTCCGCACCGCGCTCGCACGTTTTGCCAAATCTCACCGCGACTCGATCCGACGCGATCCCACATTTCGACATGCATTTCAACGCATGTGTGCCTCGATCGGCGTCGACCCGCTCGCTGGACCTCGACAAGGCGGGTGGTGGGCAGAATTGCTCGGGATGGGGGATTGGCAGTATGAGCTGGGCGTGCAGATCGTGGATGTTTGCGTGAGCACGCGCGAACGGAATGGCGGGCTGATCGAATTAGGAGAGTTGGTCAGGATGGTGGGCAAGCTTCGAGGCGTCGAGAGCGGGGTGATCACAGAAGAGGATGTCGTGCAAAGTATCAAGACGCTTCAACCGCTCGGCGCTGGGTACCAAGTGATAGACGTCGGAGGAGGGAAAAAGATGGTGCGGAGCGTGATGAAAGAACTGGATGACGACCAGGGGGTTATTCTTGCGGAGGCACAGGCAGAGGGTGGGAGGGTTGTGGAAGAGATTTTGGTGAACCGACGTGGGTGGACGTACGAACGGGCGAGAGCGGCACTAGAGAATATGCTTCTCCGAGATGGACTCTGTTGGCTTGACGCCCAGGATGAGCGCCACGGCAGAGCGTACTGGGTCCCTTCTGCAATGCGCTGGGATGAATAACGCTTAGGCTACTATTCGTATGTAGTTATTCCTTCTGGTTCGAAGAAACTCAGATGGTGAAGCATTCGACAGGTCTGGATAATTGTAGTGTCGACGGAGAGCGTCATGCCAAAGGGTGCAGGCCACAAACGACCGATGGCACCACTTTCCCCTGGTCTCGACTAGCTGGAGAGCGGTTGGAACTTGGTCACGAAGGTCCCAGGTTCCTAGAGCACAGGCAGCATTCAAGCTCTAAAACAGGGGCTACGGCTCATCGCGTTTAGGAGGTTTTTACGCAGCGATCAGTGACCTCGCCAGGGGTATATAAACCCCCTCTGCCAGATATCGCTCATCGACATCTCTTGACCCCTACCAGCCAGTCACCATGTCTGTGATGCGTTTCTACTACGATCCCTTCTCCGAGTTCGACCGTCTCTTTGACGATGCCTTCTCTTCGCGCTTCTTGCGCCCCACCGGTGCTCCCACCACCGAGACTCGCCGTGAAATCTTCAGGCCCAAGTATATCGTCATTGGCCCCTATTCCCTGTGCACTCTTGACTGACAGTTCCATCCAGGGTGGACGTTCACGAGAACGTCGAGAACAACACGGTCACGGCATCGTTTGAGTTGCCCGGCCTCAAGCCTGAGGAGGTCAACATCGACGTCAGCAACGACCGCCTTACCATCTCGGGTGAGACCAGTACCAGCCAGCAGCGTGATGAGCGCGGCTTCACTGTCCGCGAGCGCTCCTGGGGCAAGTTCACTCGCACTTTGATGCTCCCTCAGGGAACCAAGGTGAGTGTCGTAGATATGATGTTCACATTCTTTTATCTGACAAGATGATTCAGCCCGAAGAAGTCAAGGCGAAGATGGAGCACGGTCTTTTGAACGTGACGTTCCCCAAGGCTCAGCCGATGCAGCAGCCTAAGCGCATCGCCATCGAGTGAGCGCCTTTAATTTTTTTTGATTGATGTTGTCTCGAGAAAAGCTCTTGTATCCTCATGTATCTATTCCAATAGCTTTAGCCTAGGGCGTGTACGATAGTCAATGCTTGTAATGGACGTTGATTTGGTTTTGGCCCATTCAGCGCGACGCGCATCAAGTGTTTGAATCTACACCTGCCCATTCCGTACATCGACAAAAAAGAGTGGCGAGTAAAGTTATGTCTAGTAAGTCATAAATGTGGTCTGACAAGCCACTGTTCACTCTATTCGTACCTCGGTATGGTAAGGCCCAACGATCTTACGATAGACCACTTTCATAAACGTCCAAAACTCGTCTCCGTACGCATAGTACAGCGCGCCAAAAGTTGCCCCTCCAAGATGTGCATAATGATCAAAGAGCCTAACATGAAGTGTGAGCGAATCGAC
>JBBPJQ010000435.1:0-24718 GCA_038088795.1 Boletus rex-veris
GCCTCCCGCAGCCATCCACTAGCCTGTTTTTAGCAGACGTCTTGCTGTGCATGGAATGGCATGCCCTTGAACTGCTCGATTTGCGCCATTCGTCGTACGCATCGATACTGTAGTACTTGCAAGAGTCTCTCGACGCCCCAATCAAGGCAAGACGCAAGCGCGTAAGTGAGCCACACCCGTGCGATGCAACTCGATCCCTTTTTTTCGCGTTCGGTACCGCCTGTCCAGAGACGTACTTGTAGCAATAGCGGGCTTTAGCCAAGCATGACGTGTTCCCGCGACCGTACCGCGATCGCGACCTCTGTAAGTCGCATGGTGGCAATACGAGCCCGTCGTTGGCGTACATCGAGTTCGTTCGTCGCAGGCATGCACGCAAAATCTCTTCTGTAATGTGTAAATGTGTAAATGATTATAAAAAGACCGGTCGGCGATAGGGAGAAAGCTCAGGGTGATCTCGGGAGCGACAAGAAGGGAGCTGACTGGCCAGTTTGCGTTTAGTTCCATCCCGCAACCCGATATCCGAAAGCCGTTATCCGAGTCATCCCGGCATTTTCCAAGAAGACCAGCCAAGCTGTCAAGACCTGCCGCGACATCCTGCATCGATGGACACACGCGGGTGATGGGCATGGGAAGTAATAGGAGGAGCACCCCAAACGCGAGTAGCTTCGCAGCCAAGTGTCAACGGGCTTCTTCTTCCGCGAGGTCGTGAAGGATTGTGACGGAAAAAAGACTGGGCTGCAATGCGACTGCCTTGAGGACGGAGCCAAGGCACACCTGATGCCATGGCGAATAAAAATTTCCGTACTATGCGCGTCGTGCAAACTTAACCTTGCCCCAGGTTACGCTGTGCTACGGACACACATAAAAAATGTGACTTACCGAGATGCTGTAGACATACTTTTACGCACCGACTGATATGGGACTGGGCCCTGAATTCGCCGAGGCAGGGTAACGACAAGTCGACTGCGCTTGGATATGTTTTTTTTTTATATTTCAATTTATGTAATTTAATTTTTTTTGACAAGATCGAGCGTGTAAACAAGAACAAACAGCCGTGCAGTCGCAACCACCGGATGAGATGCGTAATCAACCAAAATGGCTCCATTCGACCTCGACGCGTGCATAGAACAACTCCTCCGGAAACAGCTCCTCCACGAGGCCCTCCTACGCGAAATATGCGAGAAAACAAAGGAAGTCCTCATGAGAGAGTCAAACGTCGTACACGTCTCCGCACCAGTCACCGTCGTCGGTGACATTCATGGGTGAGCCCATCTTGCTCCGTCATCTCGTCGCCGACGCCGCTCAATCATACAACAAGTCAGTTTTACGATCTCATCGAGATATTCCGTATAGGCGGTTACGCCCCACATACCAACTATCTCTTTCTCGGTCCGTCCCATCATCTCAACTCCAACTCCAAATGACTCATGCTTTCCCAGGAGATTATGTCGATCGTGGTCTCTTTAGCGTCGAGACCATCTCTCTCCTGACGTGTCTCAAACTAAGATACCCCGATCGCGTACAACTCATCCGTGGCAACCACGAATCCAGGGCGGTCACTCAAGCACGTCTTTTCCACTCTCACCTCGTCTTCATCTAATTCGCTTCTTTGTCCACAGACCTATGGTTTCTACACCGAATGCGTTCGCAAATATGGCTCGTCACACGTATGGACGTACTTTACAGACATGTTTGACTTCTTGACCCTCTCGGTTGTGATCGATGACCGGATATTTTGTGTCCATGGTGGTACGTGCTGCGTAGATATATCAAGGGACGGTTCTGATACATGGCCTGTTCACCAGGCCTCTCCCCTTCTATCCACTCAGTCGATCAGATCAAGGTCGTCGATCGGTTTCGAGGTAAGTCCTACTTTTCGACCCCGCTTGTTCGAGGTCGTACCTCATGGCTTGGGAATGGTTTCGCTTGGCAGAAATACCTCATGAAGGTCCCATGGCCGATCTCGTGTGGTCAGATCCAGATGCAGAGAAGGAGGATTTCGCAATATCACCTAGGTCGGTATAGTCTCCCACAGCAAAGGCAGGCGTGTGGGTGGCTAGACTCCACATACTCCACTACCCCCCTTCTGCTTATTCCCCCACGTGCTGAATGCTGATACCCTTGCTTCGTATCATATCGGGGCACCTACAGAGGTGCTGGATACACCTTTGGTTCAGGTGTTGTCCACAAATTCCTCGAGACGAACAACATGTCGCACATCCTCCGTGCACACCAACTCTGCATGGAAGGCTATTCCTCCCTCTTTGACAAACACCTCTCTACGGTTTGGTCCGCACCAAATTATTGTTATCGTTGCGGCAACTCGGCGAGTATTCTTGAAGTAGGCCCAGGTGGGAGTATGTACTTTAACGTTTTCGAAGCTGCACCGGAGAACGAGAGGGATGGACCGAGTCATCAGGCAGCGCAGAGTGCAGGTGGTAAGGTGGGTATTCGATATTTGGCTTGTTTTGTTTTTTGGGGGAGATGATCTTCCTCGGTACCAAGGACCTGCTGACACGTATTTTAGCTTCCAGAATACTTTTTGTAGATTCTCAGCGTGCCGCCCTCGACGTGGGATTTGCGATCACCCGTGGGTGGCCAACCCCTATACATCATATGCACCCTCCTACTCGTCATCGTCACCCCCTTGATGCATTATCATCGTTATCGTCCACCCATGCTCCCTGGGACGCGGCTCGGGTGCTATATCCGCTTGGTATCCTGTCCCGTTTTATTGCATCCATTGCGCCCACCCCTTATTCCGCAGCCCAGGCCCCTCGGGTGTCACGGCTCCCTTTTTTCGTTCGTATCGGCGTGGGCAAAGTCAAATCGATGATTGATCGGAAGGAAAACGTCATGATGTGTTTTGGATTGTACATTTGTAACACTGTGGGTCTGTTTGGGCATCGTGTGTCGAGGGGGGAGGAATCGTCAAGGAGTGGATGGCTGAATAGACTAGACGAGCGTCCTGGTAGACTAGGCTAGATATACGACGACGCGTCCAACTCTTCAGGCCTTCAGGTATGACGACGGCGCGTTATCGTTTGACCAGACCAGGCGCGCTCGCGTATCTCCGTACCTCCCGCACTCGCATTGCCTCGGAGGTGTACTTTGGGGGTTCGACGTTTGATTTTCGACCTTTTTTTGTTCCCTTGGATCTCGACGGAAACGCCTCCGAGGCAAAAGCCTACCGAGCTAAAGTGGAGCCTCTCGAGAAACCTTAATGTGCCTTCGGTGAGCCTCGAGTCCTAGGCCCGGTTGTCAGGTTGTAAGATGGGGGATGTCCTGACACCCCTGGCGGAGATCGATACAGGATGTGTGTGATAAGATTTCGTGAGTCCGTAGCGGTGCGGACTGGCGGGCCAGGGCCCCTGGGTGCGTGTCTGAGCGCGTGTGGGTGTGTACGTACGAGATGGCGCAGTCACGATGCAGTGCTGGAATTGCACGACGGCAAGCTCCACGATGGTGAATCTCAACCTGGATCTCCAGCCTATCAGATAGATAAGTATCAGGTGACGCCAGATGGCTTGTCCTTGTGATATACATATATATCATGCATCGTTCCCGTCGGACGTACTGGCCATCCCAGTGGGTGATCCGTTGGTGTCGGTCGTTGGTGTTGGTGTGACTTGGTCTGAGACCTGAATCGCATTCGTACGTGTCAATGGTTACGCGCTTCGCGTCCTTGTCAGTCTAGTATTCGACTGCAGAGTGGAGCTTGTCTACCTGCAAGTACAGACACGCCTACCTCACGCCCGAGCGAGTTCCGTTCAAACGATGACACACCACGCAGCACGCAAAACGTGAACATGTTGACGCGCGGAACCGCGGGGATTGACTTGACACGATGACGACGAAGCGCTGGGTGTTATGCCGTGGTCACGTTCCTAATCATCATCACCATCAACATCGACTATATCGAGCCATGGTAAACTGTAAACACACACCGAGTCAACGTCTCGCAGGCGCAATGGTGGCACCTGGGGTGATGCGCGAGTCCGAGGCCCGCCGGAAGGCTCTTGATGGGAGGATTCGGGGGTGATTCCCTTTGGATTGACGCGTTCAATGCAAATATGTGTGCGTGCGTACGATGGGGCGTACTCGTACCCGTACTCATCCGACTCGCATGTTGACAGACAGAACTCCAATGTGTCCTATGCGCGGACATTAGGAGGGACATGACTCAGATAGCCGCGCCTCGTCAAACGACACGGTACAGCCCCCAAAGACGAGATAGCACAGTGACGCGTCGTGCCCCATCCACTTGGCAGATCTTGGGACGACGAACCGACCAGTGCGTATCAACGCAACTAATTGATAAGATGACGCGAGCCCGGGTACTGCGCCGTGATTACGTTCCCAAACACATTTGACCCACATTAATGCAGCTCACCGAGTCGACTTTGAGGCGCAGCGGCGGCGCCTGAGGTTAGGTTACCGGTCCTGAATCCGACGCCCGCCGGATGGGACCGCCGGATGGGAGGAAGCATCCGAGGGTGGGCTTGATTGCTCGGATGCGAAACTTCAACCCTGGACCTGTTGGCCATTGGGACGCGTCTGATACAGTGATGTATACGAGTGTGTGGGTGTGTATGGTGCCGCCACGGTGGTGCGATGGGGCTTGTCAGTACTCACCGGATGCACAGAACCCCTGTATGTCAGCCAGTGCCACCTGGGAAGGGACAAGGTTCGAATAGTCGCGATGTCACGACACGGTACGGCCACAATGACAATTATATGCGTCCGAGGGCATGGGTAGCACTGGGTCGGGGTACATCCACTTGCAGATCTTGGGAGAGATGGTGATCCTAATATTTGCCAGCTGTACCGGGGTTTGTACCCTTGCAGGGGTCGTGGTTTGACACGCGTCGTGTTCGATGTACTTTATCCATGTGAACGACAACGGTCGTGCACAGATGAGGAGGCAGCGTGTACCTAAGTACCCGGGCCACATGCAGACCATGAGATGCCGTGGTGACATTCAACGCCACCTCGGCACGTCGATCGAGGTTGCTCATCGCTGATTGAGTATCAGACGATCAGACTATAAGGATTAGCAGAGACGAACGTGTCTCCCAACGACGTACGCGTCAATCGATGTCGTCGCTGGCACGTCCCTGCACATGCCACATCTAATGACCCCGAGGCAAACGGGGCTCGGGGCGTGAGCCTCGAAAATCAAAATAGGATCTACCTCCACGTCGATCAAGATAACATGGGGGAAAACGAAGAGGTCCAAATGGAATCAAAACGGCCAGTGGATTATGTATGTACACGACGGTCGACCCACTGCTTGCCCCGGGTATTTCTGGTCAGGTGGTTTGTGTGCCACGTCAGCGTTCACTTGCGTGATCACGTTCCCTCCCAAGGTTACGTCTGGGTATGTTGAGGTCGATATCCCCCCGGCTAGCGCCTGCCCTTGCGCGGCTGCAATGTAAAAACTTTGCGAGCCAAAAAAAAGGCACAATGCCAAGAAGGCAAGGCTAGATGACCCATTGACGGGGTGTCGATGATCATGGACACGGCTTGCTGCCAAAGTGGTGTGGGAAGGGCCATCTTGGGACGATTTCATTGGACGATATCGCCCTGACCAGGCGCAAAGTAAAAACTTTCCGAGTCAATGGCTCCAAGTCGACGTCAGGCTGTCCGAGGCTGAATAGTCTTGGAGCCGGGCGTAACCAGCTATCGATTGTCACTGATACCGTCGATTGGAGGGACCATAGGTGGCTGGCTGCTACTTGGACATCCCTGGACATCTGGTTTGTGCGCCACATCAGCATTCACGTTAGGTTCATTCCAATGATCATGTCTGCGTACATTGAACGTCAATATGATACGCCCCGATCAGCGATTGTGCTTGGGCCGGCGTAAAGTAAAAACCTTGCGAGTCAAAAGAGGCGCTTGAGGATCTCCTCTCAGCGGCTGCGCTGGCACCGCCATCTGTTCACTGGCAAAGCGAGATGGGACGCATGCGATCTGATCGTCGCGCAAGGTCGGAGAGCCCTGAGCTACCCCCCGCCAAGCGGGTCAAGCACACCCCGACACGTCAAGCTGTCGAGGTCAACGGTTGTGCTAGGCGAATCGGGGTGTCGATTCAAATATTCATCGATGCGGCCGGGTCCGAGGGTGCAGCCTGCCGACAGGGCATGGACCCAGACATTTCGCTCTTTGGACGATTCACTGCGATAAGCATATCCTTGTGCGTGTGGTGATCGGCCTGCTGTGAGGACATAGACCTCTTGTTCTACGATCCACCGCGTAGATGTGGGTGTGGTTCGCAACTCGTAGGATAGGGCCGGGAGCAGACCCTGTGCGTGTGGGGCCAGATGTTCTCACACTAGCAGCGACTTGGACCACTAGCACGCAATCTAAATCTAATCCGGAATCGCCTCACTGCAGCCTGATGCCCGTACAATCTGACATGGTTCGTTGTATTCTGAGGACGTCCCTCGCTCGGAGTTCAATTAGGTAACAAGTAACTGGATTCAAAGTCACCAACTACAGGACACGCCATGGTGACGCGTAAACAAAACATTCACATCAAGGCAAACGTTCTCAGTCCTGGGTCGTGACATGACCATAAACATTCTCAGAGTTTCGCAGCAGGCCGCATCATGCGTGATGTCGGGACCCAATTCTTGCACGGGATTGATCTGATTAAGGCCAAGATTTTCAACGACTCACGGACGCAGACGCAAAATGCTGTCCGGTTCAAGCCGTGTCAACGTACGCTCAGCGCAGATGAATGTGTCCAAGAAAAAAATCAGGGCTGTCTCGATGGTCATACTATGAGGTAATGAGTAGAAGACGACCGTATCTCAGACGAGGATAAAGAAAAACAACAAAGACCAAACTTATACCCAACCGGCACCGCTGGCACGTCCCAGCAAATGCTACGTCAATCTAGCGTAGGCGGGCATTTCCATTTCGGCGTCCCTCTCCAGCCCAAGACAAGGATCTTTACGCCCACGTCGAGCGACAAGATAAAAAACAGGAACAAAAAAAATCCAAATAGGCGCAACCAATGGTTTACGCGCACACCAGCGTACGCGGTCACAATCCCAACGGTGAACGTTGGACGTCCCTCGACGTCCGAGTTGATATCGCCCTAACCAGCGCCTGGGCGGCCGCCACCACCGGTCCGATCGCTTTGCCCACCCGGACCGGCACCGGTCTTGTCCCTGTTCTGGGGCGACGCAATCGCAGCGCCAAGACAAGCGCGGCTGCACATATACCGACCCACGTCCACGTCCACACCCACCGGCGCCACCGGCGCCACCATAGCACTGCGAGTGTGCGCAATAACTCGCGTGGTCCCCTCTGTACATGGCGGATCATGTGTGGGCTGGAGGCGGACGCGATGGCGGGGTACCCGAAAAAGGGATTTCGGGACGACAGGGGCGGGAGGGCAATCGTTGATGGGGAGCGTTGAAGGGTCGAGTCAGGTGGAGGAGCAGGACTGGAAGAGGACGAGGGGAAAGGTAGAGCTGGGGATGCGTCAGAGATATCAGAGAGAGGTGGCAGTGGCGGGAGGTGTTGTGTTTGGTACGGTGAACGAAGAGCATCGTCGATTTGGTCGAGGGCGGGCAACGAACCGCCGTATTCTGTCGGCATCGATTAGAGACACCGTCGAGTGAGAAGAATGTAAAAAAAGGGTTGACCTGCGGGCAAATTGGTTGCTGAACAATAGCTAACAAGTTGTGCACTGGAAGGAAAAAATACGCGAGCAATGATGGAAGCGGGAAGGATACGCCTCAATGATGGGATCAACACGGAGGATCAGAATGGAGAAAGTGAGACATACTTTGCCACAGACCAAGCACCCGAATGCAACCAGGAATGATTCAATAAAAAGACTGATGTGACTATGTGTGTCCTAGAAATGCACAAGGTTCGAGCCGGTACTTACCCGCCGCAAGCATTCCAGGGTATCGTGGTATGATGTCGGATAAAATCCACGAACAGAGATCGAGATTCTTGAATTGAGATCAATTTATGTAGCTTTGTACAGAATGGGATTGAATAGAAGACGGTGTTTTTTGGACCTACATAGTTTTGTATTGAAAGACCATCGAGATCGATAAGGACGATGTATTGGAGCGGAAAAGGGCCGGTGTGGGCGCAGTGATCGCGAATGTATCTGAGATGGAGGCGGAGACGCTCTACCTCTTGGAGGAAAACGTCATGGACGGAGCAAGTCAGGGACTGGAGTGAGGTAAGTTTGAGGAAGACGATCGGGCGACCAAACGGATCTGTGATCGGGGGGGGAAGGCAATGTAATAGCGTAGGGATGGGGAGGAGAAGGGTGGGACGGAGGGTGCGTAGACGCCATATTGCTATGGAGCGGATCTCTTGTAGGGTAAAGGGGCGGATGAATTTGTGACGCTAAAGGAAAGTGGGGGGCGGATGAGGGTCGCGACGGGATTTTCCCTGGCTTAAGTCACATACCCTCAAGAGGCGGAAAACTGAGGCTAGAGGGGGTGGGTGGTGGAATAAAGCGTGTTGGAAAAAGAGAGAAGCGCGTACCTTTGTCTGAGAGCCATTCCGAGAGCCAGACAGTGTCGGGGTTGGAGAGGGCGAGTTCAAGCTGGAGCTGTTGGAGGACATGGTCGTGGAGGGTGTCGAGGAGTGCAGCGAGATCGGCTGTGGCATTGTTGAACTGAAGAACAAGCGAGTCGTTTTGTTTTTGGAGAATGACGGAGTCCATCATGAGGTTTAATTTCCATTCGCGACTTTGTCATTGATTTCAGCGCCGAAGTCTCTGAGCGGATAAACGGTTTCGCCACGGTCACACCCGCACAATCATTTACCATCCCTACTTGATCCCCGTATAAGTACGCCCTGGCTTGGTCCGCCCGGATGTTGCGTTTCTCTCCCTTCTCCCTGGACCCCACACCATGGGAAACAACGCTTCCGTTCAATCTAACCCTTCTCCGACCCTTTTCCAGGGACGGCGCGCCTCCTTTCCCATACACGTCGTCGTCGTCGGCTGTGGCCTTGGTGGTCTCTCTGCCGCCTACTGTCTCGCAGAAGCAGGTCACACGGTCACCATCCTCGAGAGCGCCTCCGCGATCGGCGAGATTGGTGCGGGCATCCAAGTCAGTCCAAACCTCACACGCCTCTTGATCCGTTGGGGTCTAGGAGACAAGCTGAAACAAGTCACCGTCAAACCTGAGGCAATCACATTCAGACGATGTGCTTATAATCCCCGTTGCTCTGTTTCGATATTTCTAACCGTATCCGTAGGGTCCACCGGAGAAACTATTGCCTGGACAAGGTGGGGCGAGTCCATGGATCAAGAGTATGGCGCACCTTATTATCAGATACACGTTGAGTACCCCCCGCGTCCTCTCCCGTCTGATAGTGACGTCAACTCAGCGAGCCGACTTTCATCACCTCGTCTATGAGCTCGCAGAACTTCATCCTCGCGTCACAATTCGCACAAGCTCTCGCGTCGTCGCCATGGACCCCTCCATACCCACACTCACCCTCGAGTCGGGCGAGGTCGTTCGAGCAGATCTCGTCATCGGCGCAGACGGCGTAAAGAGTCTCACCCGCGAATATGTCGTCGGTGGCCCGGATAAGCCGTCACCAACCGGAGATGCAGCCTACAGAGCCATCATCCCGACCAATCTCATGCTCAAGGATCCCGACCTTCGTCCGTTGGTAGAAACACCCGAAATGGTCGGATGGATGGGCCCTGGCAGACACATCATGACTTATAATATCGTGGGTCATTTCTCTATCCCCAACCAGCAAATCCTCCCCTCCTATTTCCAAATATAGTCTTGGTCCATCCTCTGACACTTCTCGCTTAGCGCGCCAAAAGAGAATTCAATCTCGTCCTCTGCCATCCTGACGATGGTTCGGTCGAGTCTTGGACAGCTGAAGGTAGTGCCGATAAGATGAGAGCCGACTTTGTCTGTTGGGAACCACGGTGTGTGCGACCTCCCATCCCATCCACACGCGTTCTCATCACATCTGTCTAGTGTCAAAAAACTCCTTGCACTCATTCCCTCGACGCTCAACTGGAAACTCATGGATCGCGCACCACTGAGTACGTGGATCAACAAAGACGGGAAGCTCGCCTTGCTCGGTGATTCCTGTCACCCTATGCTGGTATGCACAGCACGACTTTCCCCTTGAGATAAATTGGTTTGATCCTTTTTGCCCAGCCATACCGAGCGCAGGGATCTGCCATGGCCGTGAGTACCCACTTTCCCTTTCCATCCTGTCCACTAACCTGTCCATCATCCCTCTTCCATGCCCGAAATGTACATACCCGTCGCACCATGTGAAAACGTACCTTGGCACTAGGTCGAAGACGCAGCCGTCCTTGGTAACCTTTTTTCCCGCCTCTCCTCCCCCACCCAGATTGCGCCGCTCTTGCGCGCCTATGAATCTATCCGTTACGACCGTGCCACGGCGACGCAGGCGTCGTCCCGGCTGAACCAACACATCTTTCATCTACCGGACGGACCTGAACAGGAGGAACGGGATCGACAGATGAGAATGGCGATGGAAGCAGCGTTGAGCGAGGTGGGAGAACAAGTCAGGCGGAGGGTGCACAACACGGCGACGGTTACGAGTACGAGTGCAGACGTGGCGAGTCAAAAGGTTGGCGCCCCTGCGGACGCGAACCGTGACAATGCGAACCAATGGGCGGACAAGGCCAAGAGCCGCATTCAGTTTGGGTACGATGCAGATGCGGAGGCGGAAAAGTGGTGGGCGGAACATGGCCAAAAAACGATTGGCGTGTTGGCGCGCATGTGAGGCATTACTCTGCAACGAGTGATGGTCTTGATCTTGTTGGATCTTCTGTGTGCTTTCCTTTCTGTTCTCGACGTTCTTTTTGTCACGTTAGTTGTATTCACCGCGTCGCATACCGTGTACGATGACCATGATTCCCCGTTCTTGCAGTCCCTTTCGCAGCGAGGCTTACCTCCTCGATGCTGGTATGTTCGTCGAGTCACTGGGTCGACGTGCACGCGCATGATCACTCGGAGACGCATGTCTTCAGGCTGGACAAACCTGTGCAAAAGAGCACGACCGGACCGACATGATCCTATAAATAGATAAATGGAAGGAATGTTCTCGTGCAGCAAGAAAGAACAAATATAACATGATAGCATAAACGCCTTGCTTGGTAATACAGGTCGTGGCTACAGAATTTAAAAGCCCAGTACGGACACACCTACACATGATTATTTGATAATATATCATCAAAAACACTGTCGGAACTCACTGTTGGATTCCTCAGCCCATTACCCTGAGGCGGGAAACCGCAGATATAAACATCCCATCGAGGGTATCATCACCGAGGAGATTGAAGTGTGTCTGATGTATGCGCATGATTGTGTCCCTCGTCAGGTACTGAGCGGCTTCATTCTCTACCTCTTCAATGGCTTTCTGTGCCTGAAGAATTTGAAGAGTAAGTTCGCGCTTTCTCAGGATGGCGTTGTGCCATGTTTGGACCTTCTGCTGGCGAGAGCCTGGCAGAGTAAACTGCATCGTACATTAGCAATGTGCAGTAAAGAAAACGAGGAGGTAACTAGACTAACTAACCTGCGTTCGGTATGATCGCATAATGTTGGCATCAAAAGCCTCGCGTTGACGACGTTCAGGACTCCCACCTCTCGATGAACCGGACGTTGGAGAACTAGAGACACACGAAAAGGGGGATGGGGTGGGATCAACCGACCTCTCTGGTTCTGGTTGCTTAACCAGAGGTAGAAGGGGATGAAATTCTTCGTCCCTGTGCTCGGGAAGCACGACGACTACGCCATATTCAGACTGGCATGTCCGGTCTTGCTGCATGATTGTTCTCCTTTGAGGGACAGATGGCGTTGAACAGCCGCAACCGTGTGTTTATGTATGATTGTAAAATGCGGAGTTTTCGTACAGAACCCGCGAAGTGGAAGGACCTCGGTCACTGTTGCACACCAAGCATATCACTAACTAGTATATACAGATATAGAAAACATCATCCACAATACTCAGTCAAACAAACTTCATAAGGAAGATAAGCAGGGCATGTGACGAAGTTCATGTACCCCATCAAGCAAGATTTGAGCGCCTCTGCATTTTACCCTGCTTTTGTAAATAGGTTCCGGTTAGCATGGGGTTTCTTTGTGTTTTTCTAATTGAAATTGCTGGATAGAAACACATATCGACTGTGGCAACTGCACATTACAACTGATCTGTAACATTTGTATACAATACGACATGTACATAGAGACAACAGTACTACAGTCTCATGTAAAATTACTGCTTAGACTACACCTATACTGTGCGCAGTGATTTAACACATACCAATATGTAATTCGAAACTTAAATCACTGCATATGATGCACCCTGCATGTATGCGGCGATGTAGTAATTAAATATTATGTAAATACATGATGATTTTACTGTGTACACTGCATTAGGAGGGCACGCCACAAGAGTGCGGGGTGCAGTATGTACTTCCGGAGAGGAGTACGGTTGAAACAGATAATAGGCTTGAGGGGATCTATCTCAAACCACTGGTCTTTTATAGAGAACGGGCGGTGAGTGCTGTGCTTTCCAGATCAGTATTCCTGTGTGGGTGGGAGAGAGTACTTAGCACTATTGGATGCCATTTTTGCAGCGTGTAAGTACCGACATATAGATATCCTGCGGAATGCCATGCGGGACGGTGGCTGAGACCGCCGGGTGGGTACTGATCATGCATGATCAGTCTTTCCTATCAATAGTCCGCCCGATTATCCATATGTCTGACCGAGCCCGCCCCCGGACTCCGTCCCTGTCCCTGTCCCTGTCCGGGATGTTCCTGGTCCGGGCCCCCCCCTTTTTTTTTTTTTAAATTAAAAAAAAAAAACCCTCCTCCCCTTCGGTCCTTTCTCGGGTCCGACCTGACAGACCCAGGGCCTGGGCCCCTTGATGGCATCATTCCTCCCCCCTGCGAAAGGAGAAGAAGAAGAAACTGAGATTGAAACAGAAACCGATTTAATATCCTTTTTTGTAAATAAGTTAGGGTTCAACAAGGGTAATAACCTCCCAAATGACCCTGATTTTCCGCAAAATGACACTAATGCTCATTTGAGGGTAACCAAACCCACAAATTAACACATATGTTGATTTGTGGGAATCTTCTACTGTCTAAAAACCCGCAAATTGATGTATGTGTTAGGTTGTGGGAATCTTCTGCTGTCTAAAACCCACAAATTGACACATGTGTTGGTTTGTGGGAATCTTCTATCATCTAAAACCCACAGATTGACACATGTGTTGGTTTGTGGGTTTGGATGAGTCTGTATTTTCAGTAGTATGAATGTACTGGGACCATCACATTAGTACACCAGAACACCCATCAGTACACCAAAATTATAGCACCACCAAGAACAGATATTTTGAGGGGAATGCAGCCAAGACTAAACAGGGAACAACTGATGACTAAACAACCCACCCACCCATCCAAGACCATAGATGATACCATATATATGAACATATTACCACCTTTTAAAAGGAACATAGCCATAATGATGTAAGTGAGTTAAAGGGGAATATAGGGATGATTATGTGAGTGATTGAAAAAGGAAAACCCAGCCACACCCAGCCACCTGAGTGAGTGAATGCTGACTAAGTGACCCACCCAAGTATGTAGCACCACCAGAATCAGAATTTTAAGAAGAATACAGCTAATCATGTCAGCAACTTAAAAAGAAAATATCATAAATGTACCATTACCAAGAAGCAAATTTCAAGAAAAATCCAGCCATGATCAAATAGTAATCAACTGCTGACTAAGCAACCCATCCACCACACCCAAGATCAAATAACCAAACACAAGTTAGGGTTTAGCCAGGAACGTAGAAACAAAAGCAAAATTGAAAACAAGCCAAACAGGGATTTTAGAGTTAGCATTAAAAAAAAACCATAGTCACCACTACCAAAGTACTACCCAACCATCCAACCATCCACTGACTAAGCAATCAAAGGAATATTATAATTAGTAAAGTCTAAATCAGATAATTATAAAATAAAATGGAATAAAGTCTTGATTCTACTATATTGCTTTGCTGGTCGCTATACAAATGATACCTGTTTTACCAGATGTCGACTGTTATAGCTAAAAATAACATGTGATTCTTCTCATCTCTTGTTAATCAAATCTTATTATAGAACCAATTCTTAATTAGCTGAGGAAATATGTGACCTAGAGTAAGCCATTCTGATATTAATGTAATTCAATTAGGGTTACTGTGTTAGGGTCCTTGTTTACTATAGAGAGTGGTTAGAAGTAACTTAATTAGGATTACTATATTAGAGCTCTTGTTTACTATAGAAAGTGGTTAGGACTCTGATGTTAGATTTGCATTAGTATTCTTAGGTTAGCTAAGCAAAATATTAGTTAATTAACTATACTAACCACTATTACAGTTTAATTAAAGTTTATATAAAATAGGTGATTCTAAATCTGTGATCTGTAGATGAGAAAGGAAAATGTATTATTTTATATGTAGTATGTATATATATCAGCCAGGTACCAAATAGACAGAAAGAGTTTTTAGGTTCACTCTGATTAGATTATTTATCTTTAGCACAGCCATCACACTTGGAGTTCTCACTAAAAATTGCAACATCAAATAAGTTTTTAACATGGTTACAGACACATTATATGATATCTTAGGAGAGTTGACCAAAATATTTATCATAAGTTCAAGTGTGGGCATGGACAGGCCCTTTGTCTCAAATGGTAGCAAGTAGATTCCTGGATTGTCTGTCAGTAATAGATCTGATATGAATTTGTAGATGATACCAGGAAGCTGGAATAGTGGTGAGATCTCAGGAGTGGTAGATTAATTGATGGACACTTATATGAGAAATAAACACAATCAGGTAACATGCTTCTTCTTTTGGTTGCATGCATATATATTTGGTTAGATTTCTAAACAAGAGGTAAATTAGCCATAAAGAGGCATGTCTAAACATTGCTTAGGTTAGAATCAGACCATCTACAACCACCCTCTCTAGCTTGCATCCATCAGATTTTCTTTGCTTCATAATCTTGTCCTGAGTTTTATTTCATGTATTCTGAGCTTAATTGTATACCTGCTGCTCTTCACCAGTGCATGGCAATTTCCAGATGTATGAAAATAAAAACATTGAATAAAACTAGTGTACTCATTTTATATATATATCTTTTTAAAAGGGGTGAAATGAATGGATGTATAATTCCATTTGTCCTGTTCAAAGGAATTATCTACATCTTTGGACTGGGTATCATTTAAGCGGTGTATCTCTGTCTAAGCATCAAAGCCAGTGAGCTCTTTGATGTTGAAGTCAGGGGCTTAGAGAACATTCTGTACTAATCTGGTCACTTTGGAAGTGAATTTCTGATAGCTGCTAGTAAAGATCCATGTCATTAAGCACCATATGGACATGTTGGGCCATTGTGAAGGTGGTTGAGCTGCTTGTACAATAGCAATGAGGACTGGTGAACTGCCAGACTTTGATTTGGTTAGATCACCCACTGAGACAAACAATATGCAAGTAAGTGAATTGACATCAGTAAATGACCACAATGTTACACTTGGCCCAGGTGGGGTTAAGCATAGTCCTTGGTAGATGAGAAATGAGTAAAGCATTGAGTTAAAAGTATGACAAAAACTTGTAGAGTGTAGACTACAAGGATTCAAGAAACTCATAGAGTTATTCACATGAGGTTCAAAGAAGCTGGGCTAGTACCAGCAGTTCAAGGTATCAAGGGTTCAAGGAGACTGGGCTAGTTAACAGTAGGAACAAGGCAAGAGTGTATGATTGTAAGAAAATACAAGGGAGCTTAAACATGGGGAAATACATAAGATATAGAAACTGAGAGAATGTAATGGAATGGTTAAGGGCAAGCATAGAGAAAGGTGGAAGGTAAAGGAAGGAATAATGACTATAGTCTTATGAGACAGTGAAACGGTTATCCCAATAAGAGATCAAAGTTGGCTTATGCAAATACCTGCACCTACATCTACATCTGCACCATAACCTCTCCTGTGCCAAAGTCTAGTACAAGATTCTTGAGCACACTGATCATTGTGTCAATACTGGTGTTTGCTGATGACATCTTCATTGTGTGGTCTAACCAGATTGGTAGTTCAATCTCCTCCCATATATGTTTTGGCATAGCAATAATTTTAGATCTGAATTCAAAATACCTTGGAGAGAGTATCTGGTACCACCAACATTTACTTCAATGGCTTTTAGCAGCAGGCTATTATGGGCAATAATGAGACCTTCATTGTTCTTGTGCACCCAATCACCATAGTCTCGGTCGACAGCAGATAGATAATGTCCAGCAAGCTTATTGACCTGTATGGAATGAAATGAAATGTGAGCAATCTGCTTCATGGTTGTGAGATCATGGAATTGCTTCCAGAACTTGAGTGAGATGGCAAATAGGTCCTTCATAGGTACTGGAACACTGCTGTCCAGCATTCAATTCAGAACTTATTGTGGCACTGAGTTATCTTCCAAGGAAAACAAATACTTATACTATGTGGTGGGGGCTGATGCTTGGTTGTGTCATGATGGGTTGGTAGTTGGGAGTGGTCAGTGAATGCTTGACCCAGATGCCTTGGTGGATGTTGATGGTTTAGATGGACCTGTATTGGTCTGTGGTATGGATATGGGTTTTAAAGTTGTCCTTTGTGTTGAAGTCAAAGGTAAAGTGGACATCAATGGCATAGGCAATAGCACTTGTTGCATTTGTGGGAAAAGAATTTCTTTCATAACAGCAGCCACTCTGCTATCTGTCTTTTTTTGAGGTGGCATATGAATACTGTCAATCTGAATTCACTTGCCTGTTTTTAGTCACTTTATCTGCCTGGAACATTGCTCAGACTTGTGCAATATATGGCTGAAAGGCAAAGTTAGTGGTTATGAATTCATCATCACTGTCTAAGTCTTCTATTATGAATCCAAACACAGATGGATTAATGTTCATGACCACAGACATTTCCAGATACAATGTGAACAATATACCAGCTGTGATATGAGGGGTTGACTTCCTTGTAAAGGTGTATCAACTGTTGTTGAAGACAAGGTAGAAGCAGAAGGTTGGGAAGATTGCTGTGATGTAAAAATTTGGTCCACTGTGTCCTTGAAACATTGTGCCCCTGGTACTCATGGTATCTCGAGATCTTTGGGCAAGTAAAGTCTGCTGTTGGTTCCTTAGTTGATTTTCTCTGAGTTCAGATACTCAACGCAGATCAGACACATTCTTATAAAGTGACCAAATCCTGCACAGAACTTGCACAGAGCCAGTGTATGAATAGCTTGGTTAGCTTCATCCTTGATAGTGGAAGATGGTTTGTACAATGGAATTGGCACAAACGGCTGCATATTGATGGATTGGTTGATAGGATGTTGATTGTTGAGGAGTGTGGTTGTTGAGGAGTGTGGTTGTTGAGGAGTGTGGTTGTTGAGGAGTGTGGTTGTTGAGGAGTGTGGTTGTTGAGGAGTGTGGTTGTTGAGGAGCATAGTTGAATGTGGGTGGTTGAGGTGCAGGTACAAATGTGGGTTAGTGTGAAGCATTTGAAGGTTAGATGTTGAGGGGCAGTGGTGAATATGGGTGGTAGTGAGGATCAACAGGTGGATCTGGATAAGAGGAATTTAGTGACTATTGTAACATCATCCATCAGATATAGATCATCTGAATGGATGTCTTTTGTTTAACAATGAGGAGACACTTTTGGATCTTAGATTGCAGCATGTGGAGGAATCCGTTGAGGTAGAGCATGTCCCTTTCTGTCATTGCAAGTTTGTTGTTGGTGACTAGTACTATGGTAATCTTTAAAAATACTTAAATATACTCTGCAAGGTCATCTTGGTTATGCATACTCTTGCACTGATGGTCCTGAATCAGATACTGTACATCACTATAACTGTACCAATCCATACCCTCACATTTGGAGTACATATTCTTTATGACTATGACAAAATTGGCCTTCACTAGGGCAACTGCATCAGTAAAACCCTGAGTTTGTCATAGGTGTCATCATTATTGACAGGTGGTGACAGATAGTGACAGATCATGAAAGCTCATTAACATACATCTGTACATGGTGACACTCAGCATCCATGTCTTAATATATCTACTCATGCTTCCCTAGGTTGATCTGCTTTGAAAAGTACATTGGATACTCATTGTGCACTTAGGAGTACTCAGGCCATCTGGAAAAAATAAACCCACTTAGTACTATGTAAATTGCCTTCAGCAATCATTGCTATAGAGTACAACATAGTACAGCCCACTAGGTTGTACTATGTAGTTGATTTAACAACTGGCTTCACTAATAATTACTAGAGATTGGTGACCATTTAAATCAGCAATCAGCACTTGACTATAGAGTACTGTATAGAATTGTGTGGTCTGGAGTTCAGAAGAAATGTTGTTTATTACCTGAAATCAATGGATTATGGTGGGCAAGCAAATGAAAACCTAGAATGGAGGCATCAGGAGAACCAATAGAAGGACATGAAAGTATAAATAAGATGCCCAAAAGATGTAATTGAAACAATTCTGAGGACTCACACTTAAGTGAAGTCTTGTGCTAGGTCGCTTGCACAGAGAAAAAGACAATAGATGAGAAAGTAGAGTTATCTGTAGAGGAAACTCCAAGAGAACAAGACTAGTGTTCTCTGATGCTGCATTGAGATTTATATATTAAGTATATGTGCACACAGACCAAGCTGTGCTACTGCTATATATAGTAAGTATCCTTGATACTGGATAACATAAGATAAAGGCTATGTATTCCGACATGCCTGATGCACATATATGTGATAGCATGAGGATGTGATGTGTATCCAATATGAATGAGAAGCATAGATGTGGGAGATGAAATAAGCCTATATGAATAGAAGCAATAGAGTGGAGATTAAATACATGTGTGTGAAAGGAATCATCAAGATTAAAAAGAAAAGAAAATTGATAAGTCCATTACTGCTTGGATAGCAATTGTAACACTTTCCCAGTCCTATGGTCAAACATTCTGATTGACTTAAATAGACTCCAGATCCTGAAAGTCATTAAACCCTTCATTGTCCTCTGGATTATCAACCAGTGTGATTGGAGAGGCTGGAAAGTCACCATCATTCCTATGTGGGTAGATTTCGGGTTTTCACATGTTAGCCGGTAAAGGAGAGGAATGAGGCTGGGAGTCAGGGAAGAATTGATCAAATTCCAGGCCAAATCTGTGATGAAGTGTCTGATTGTATGTCAACATCAGACTGGGATCTAGATCCTCAAAGGGGGTGGTCCAAACTTCCATGTTAATGGAGAGCGAGAGACCTGTCTCTGTTTCCTGTGTGGCATCTTCCCATTGGTCATCATTTTGTCTCCATGCATTGGCATTGGCATCTGGGTGCCAGTAGGCAATCATGTCCCATGATGTGGGAGCCAGTCCATGGTCAATGATACCATTGTAAGGTGGGAGGATATCTGATGAAGAAGACAAGGAAGAGAAGAAGGAAGGGATCATGGATGAAAGTGGTCCATGTGACCATGAAGAGGTGGAGTGAGGAACGTGCAGGTTCCATTGCCAATACCCTTCATCAAAAAGGATTAGGCATCTGGTGTGACGATCAAACTCATCTATAGTCAATAGGGATCTAGCTGTTGAGTGGGAAGCATATAGACTTGGTCAATAAGTCCTATGAAGGTTCAATGATGTTCTATTGGTACAATGGAAATGGGAAAGAACAGAAAGAACTAGACTAGAGACTAAGTACTACTGATCTACAGTATTTATATGGTTAACATAGGGGCACAGACCAAGCTGTACATAGCTATGTACATAGCTATGATTGCTATAAAGAGTTAATATGTTGTAGACTGGTTAACATGAGTTAGTCATGAGTTAGCCATGAGTTAGCAGATAAGCACTGCCTAGATAAGATAAAGAGATATGATTGGATGATAAGGGAAAGTGAGTTAAAGGGAAAGTGACTAGGCAAGCATGAGGATAACATGTGTTGCATAGCCAAGATAAGAGAGATAAGGTCATGTGACTGGCACATGACTAGACATGTGACTAGATGTGATGGAGATCATGTGACTTGATAGGATAAGGTATTGCAAGGGTTATTGGGACAATTTTGTAGTGTCTGGGTTATAGGGGTTAATACAGTTAATGCAAGGAAAAGTATGAGATTAGTATTGTGGAAAATAGCGGCTGTTACATCTGGGAAGGATACCTGGCAGAGGAGTGACATATTTAGAGGAAAAGTAAATAGGAGCCAGAGATAAGAAATATGATAAAGGATATCATATGGTAAAAGACAATGGTAAAAGTTTCGCTCAGGAAGGAAAGCATAAGGCATAAGCAATAGAAAAAGTAGAACTCGGGAATCCAGTATATGATGAGGAGGGAGAGTTAGATCATTGTGTTTGTGGGTTATGAGTGATGAAATGTCTGGATGAATATGATGTTTTATATATGCCAGTACACCTGTCCTAGAGATCAACTTCCAGGTGATCAAAGGGGAGACAGCATGGATTCATTATGGTGAAGTTCTCACAACTCTGGAATAGATTAGAGAAGGCATCTGGTGCCATAGATAAGGATCTGGAGGTGGATGGGTGGGCTTTGTGGAAGTCACGAATAGCGTCCTTAGCATGCATAAGATTAGCTGTTGGTTTCCATATACAATCTGTTTCGTTATAGCCCTTCCAGTGAATGAGAAACTTGAGATGGCAACCCTTGTATTGCAAGTCAACGATGCAATCAACCTCATATTTATCATCACGATCTTTGGTTACCAGAACCAGACCAGGCCGAAAGGTGGATTGATCAGGCAATCTATCCTTGTAAGGCTTTATTTGTGATACATTAATGGCAGGGTGGTTTCTCATGGAGGAGGGAAGCCTGAGTTTCACAGCATTAGGACCCATAAGGTCCATTATCTCATAGGGGCCAAGCCATCGCTCAGTTAATTTATGTGATGCACATTGTAAAATAGCAGAAGTCCTTGATATGGTGGTCAACAGGACTATCTCAGAAAGGTGGGTGCGAGTATGACTCGACCCAGGGGAGTGCCAGGGAACTGTAGAAGACTATTAGGAAGGTCAGAGTATCCCAAGGATGTCAAGGGAAACAGTCCGGAGGTTAGTCCAGAAATTTGGGAAACAGATAGGAGACAGTCTAGAGGTCGAAAGGAGTCTGGAAATATGAAAAATGAGGTTAGAAACAATGGGGAACAATTGCAGACACACGGGACTGCATAGAATGATGAAAGAACAATGGGAGTATGCGAAAAATACACGAAAACTGTCATTTCTGACTCAGGATACAGGATTTATAGTGGCTGGGCAAACCTGAGACTGTAAATACAATGTTCTAACTATGTCCAGATGGATTATTCCGAAGACTGGTCTATCAGGTGTTTAAACTGATGTAATCCGGGTCGGTATAGTGGACTATGGTACTGGACTGTACTGGACTGTACTGGACTACTACTGGACTATGCACGGACTATGCATGGACTAGTATATGAAAAGAGGGGACAAACACTGACCAAGAGTTCTGGATTGGATGGATGGATGGATGGATGAGGACATAGGACACAATGGAGGATCGCCAAAAGTATAGATATCAACCTAGAGATACCTGGATCTTGATGTGGACAGTCATACCCTATTTTCAATTTCATAATCAGAAGTTTCGGAACAGTGGTGATCTGCATTACATTTCATGCAGTCCTGAGCTGCGGACAAATTACTTTTAATTTCATCCAACATATCAGCCATGCGGTCAGTAAAGTCCTGGGCTGCTGATGCTTTTGAATCCCATGATTCTATTCCCATATGGAGTATATATAACCATGTAATCAATCACAAAAGGGGACTTGCCCATTGCAGTGGCTTTCTTAAAATGAATAAAGAACTGGACAAGGGATAGCCATGAAGCCCATTCATCTTGTTTTTCTGATGTAAATAAGCAAAGGAATTGCTGTACTTCAGGATTCATATGTTTCATCTGACCATTTGTCTGAGGGTGGAAAGACATGGATAATTTAGGTTTAATTCTGAGAGAACAACATATGTCTGCCATGACTGTACTAGCAAATTGGGGTCCTCTATTGGAAATAATAGTGGATGGAAGGCCATGATGCTTCCAGATGTGGTTTAGATATAATTTAGCTGTATTGAGTGCCATGGTTGACTTCATGTAGGAAATGAGTTCAACCTTCTTTGAGAACCTATTAACTACTACCAGAATAGAATCATAACTGAGGGAAAGGGGGAGATCAATGGTGAAATCCACTGAGATATGTTCCCAGGAATGATCAAATATGGGGAATGGCTGTAATAAACTAACCGGAGCTCGATTAGTTTCCTTGAACCATTGGCACCTATCATATCTACCGATATAATCTTTAACAAATGTAGTCAATCCTGGCCACTAATAGCTGTGCTACAGCAAATCAAGTGTCTTATCTGAACTAGCATATCCAGCCACAGGGGTGTTGTGGTGTAACCACACAACTTCCATGTGTAGATCATCAAAATCAGGCACATATAGCCTATAGAGTGTGTCATAAAGGAATTCATCATGTTTCTCACATATTCTCCAATCTTTACATAAAGCAATGATATCTTCTTTTTTGAATCAGCATATTGCCTCAATTTGTTTTTGTTTTATTGTGTCCCCTTCATTGGAGAGCAGAATGTGGTGTGCTCTAATCTTCTCTGGGTAATTACTAATACCCCTTTATTATCATCTTCAAGGCCGATAGTATGATTTTTTCTCATTAAGAAAGAGCATCTACTTTTCCCATAGTAGCTCCAGGTGAAACAACCCTAAAGACTCACACTTAAGTGAAGCTTTGTGCTAGGTTGCTTGCACAGAGAAAAAGACAAGACAAGACAAGAGTAGAGTTTTCTGTAGGAGAAACTTCAAGAGAACAAGAGTAGTGTGTTCTGGTGCTGAATTGGGGTTTATATAGTAAGTACATGTGTGCACAGACCATGCTGTGCTACTGCTATATATAGTACACTGGGTCACGTGATATATCTGTGTATATAGCCTGGCATGCATAATGCGCATGTATGTGGCAGCATGAGGCTGTGGTGCGGATCTAATGTGAATGAGAAGCATAGATGTGGGAGATTAGATATGCATGTATGATAGAAGCATTGAAGCGGATATGAAAGGAATGCATGTGAATGCGTGAAAGGAATAGATAGGGGTTGAGAATGAAAGAAAAATGATAAGTCCATTACACTTGAGTAGTGGTTGTAACACTTTCCCCATCCTAAGATCAAACATCCTGGTTGATCAAAACTCTTCCAAGTCCTGGAATATCTCGTTGTCACTGCCACTGCCTGGGTAGTGTTGCCACAGCTTAGCTTGGCTTGGCTGAACTTGGCTATTATCAGCTTGTGTAGGCACTCAGTTATGTATCGCCTCAGCTATGCACTATACCCGGCTCGGCCTGGCATGGTTAGTCAATGTAGCCGACCTTAGCTGACAAATGGGAATACAAGTACAACAGTGCATGACAAATTCCAATCAGGCAACAGCTACTAGTACATATTGCACAACAATGAGTAAAGATAGAGAAAATGATGTATCTGTATGCCCAATACCACCAAAACTAGTGTTGTCATCCGGCTGTACATAGCATTTGTTCAATTCGCCTCGAATGCCTCATGCGTGGGCCAGAGTCACGCAGTTTTTTTGTCCTTTAGCCTCTCGTTAGACCTCAGATGTTCAAGAAAATATACAGTCGCTTGCATTGAGGTCTCAAGGTTTTCATCATTCTCGGTCTCAGCATATGACATTGGTTGCACAATTATCAGCAGCACGGACAATGCTGCAGGCTGAAGGAGGGTTCGAAGATAGTCATAATCTGGCTTCTATGTGAATGACAGGTTGCAGGTGTAAGTGAGTAGGGACAGGATTTATGTTGGAATGTTGCCATTGCCAGATCCAGTTGACTCCTTCATTCTTTGGATAAATGAGTATGACAGATGTTTACCAGCACAGTCCAACCACGGTAATGATCCACAGTGGAGGAACATGAGAGAGTACGCGAGGGCTTCAAGGTCATCTTGACGGCTGAGTTCTCACTTATAGTGGCTGTTGAGGGAGGCATTGCTGGTGTGCCGATGAACGTGCTGGATTGCCCCATAGGAATGTGGATTCGTGACTCTTAATCATGGTATTGTTTCGCAAGGCCGAAGTCAATAAGAAAAACTGTGTCCTGCAACTTGCCTGTTTCCATGACAATATTTTGGGGTTTGATGTTGCGGTGGATGAAGTTGCAGGAGTGAATGCTTTCGAGATGAGATATCTAGAATGAAGGGGGTCAAGTTAGTCACTCACATTGCACCAAAAATTTCACTCACAAGTTATAGTCCCAGCTGAGCGATGTTACGACCGCTACTCAAGCGTATTCGGACTTATCAATTTTCTTTCATTCTCAACCCCTATCTATTCCTTTCACGCATTCACATGCATCTCTTTCATCTCCGCTCTCTCGCTTCTATCACACATGCGTATCTAATCTCCCACATCCATGCTTCCTATTCACATTAGATCCGCACCGCAACCTCATGCTGCCACATACATGCGCATCACGCATGCCGGGCTATGTACACAGGTATATCACGTGACCCAGTGTCCATACTATTTACTATATATAGCAGTAGCACAGCACGGTCCGTGCACTCCTGTAC